>WUQG02027765.1:0-30658 GCA_011317285.2 Androctonus mauritanicus
AAATTCGGAGACACGTAACTTCTCATCCTACCCCCTCACCCACTTGTTTGTTTCACAATTACATAGTGCCTATACATGTATGTACATATTTCATTTGCTGATTTGTTGATTAAGTGTCTTTAATTACAACCATATAGGCTTGTTATAAACTTTTATACTTTGTTGTTTTCTTGGTAATAAAGATCCAGTTAATAACCTAACACATGTGTACCTGAAATTAGATTTGAGAATCTGTAGGTGCCCAGATTTATGTTATGCTTCCCGGTCCCATCTATTACGTAACTCCGGGGTATTACGTATTCGTAACCTTGCATTAGTTATTAAGAACTTCATTCTATAATTTTTAAATTGATGAATCTACAAGATTAATTAATCTTACTTCAAATTCGACTTAAATAGTCTGATCATCCTGACAAGTTTTACAAAATTTAATAAAATAATTCAAAAAATTTTTGGGGAGAAACATTTGAAATTTGAAAGTTAGCTTTCCTTAAACAGTTTACGATGGAGACTTAATTGATGAGTCATCGAGATCATCTTCAGTAACTTGACCAATTTTATAAAAATGAGAGCAAGAGAATTAAATTGCGGAAATCGAAGTTATCTTTAACGACAGAATATAATCATAAAATTTCGTGGAAATGCATTAAATAGCTCAAAAGTTATTAGTGAAGGAAGTCAGACCATATACTGTCAGATAAGAAGTTAGTCAGCATGGTGATGGCATAAACTACAATTTCCTTATGAAAATGAAAGATATCTACTGGTTTTTAATATGATTAAACACCGGTAGGCATCTCTAACTTTTTGATCGAACTATTACAGACATCACAAAATCAAGTTTAAAAATATAAGATAGAAGAATATTTTTTATCTTAGATTTTTTTGTTAACTTTTATAGATTAAAATATTTGGAAATACTTGGTTCTCTTAATGAAATAAGCAATGCGATGGTGAAAATTTTAGATAAATCATCTTATATAAAAACGTTTTATCATCTACAATGATTTGGTATTATCTTATAATATTTAGTTTGCTGAAATTTATAGAGGGTATGACTGTCATATTTTGTTTTAGAAATATTTGATTAATAAAATATCGTTTTCGAATGATTTTTATAAGGTCAAACGTGCAAACTTTACGAAAAGTTAAAAGTTATATCTAAATCAATCACCGGAAAGATATTACAATATTTTTCATCCTATTAGATAGATAAGCAAGAATTTAATTATCTATCATCTGCATTTTACTTATGAAAAATTATAAATCGGCTCCTTACGAATCAATTTAATTTGATGTTCGATTGTTCTTAAAATAGTCTAGAGTGGCGTATTGTATAAATTATTATTTTATTTAATTTATTCAATGGACATAAATAATATATGAAGTAATAAAATATTATTTAGAAAATTATAGGATAATACTTTTTACAATAATACAGAGGTAAGTTATATAAGAATGATAAAAGTATTACTTAGTATGAATTGTATTCAGAAAACTTTTCCGGTATTCACACACAATGATGATTGCATAATTCATGAAGGAACTTTACATCCGATTTATATTATACTCTATATCTAACTTGTAAGTAGTTTTTTCAGTGGAAATTTATTTTTATAGCAAAGTTTTATATAAGGTAATCTATTTATTTTTCTTGGATATTTAACTTAATTCCTTAATCATTTAGCAACGTTTGTATAAATTTAATTTTTATTTGATTTTAAAATATAAAAATAAAATTTACGTTTAAGATTTATTTAATTAGATATGTTTATGTCAATCATATTATTTAAATGTTATTAATTAGGTAAATCTTAACATTAGGACATCAGTCACTAGCACGAAATCTATATAAAAATTTTTTTGTTTATTAGACAATTTTACTGTCATTAAATCTTTTTAATTATTTTAAATTGCGCTGATATTTTAATACAAATTATTTACCATCTGGAAAAAATTCCATACGTGTTTTAAAACAGAAATTGGCAATATAAAAATAAGCAAATCATCATAAATAAATTGATATAAAATTATATTATAGAGAATATTTTATAGTTATATCGAATATTAAATAAAATAGTTATTAACAATTCTCGGTAAAAAATGAGTGAAGTCGTGAAAGAAGTGAAATTAAAAAGTGAAAATTTTAATTTTTTGAATAGTTGCAGTTATATTTTATTTTTATAAAATTTAATATTGAAGTATTATATTCTGTATTACAATAAAAGGAAATGCTATAATTATTTTCTTCCTGTTATGGAACAAATACAAATGACGAAGTTTTTATTAACTTTTATGTGTAAAAGTTATTTCACATAATTATGTATTAAACAGTTTTAAGCCTTAAACACGAATATGATTTTCGTGTAAATATAATCAGTGCATTCTTAGAATAATGTTTTTAATCATTATAATATATTATAAACTATATACTATACTATATGTATAAAATGCAATGTTTATTTGTCATCAATGTTTATTTGTTCCTCAACACTCCCGCACCGTTTGACTCCTTGAGACCAAACTTAGCATAGAGACTTTCTGCGTTCCTGTGGGTAACATAAACTATTCTGATTCCAGATCGCTCCAGGGAATAAGTCATTTTGGGGTGGCGAGATAACAATGAGTAACGTTATAAAACGCTTCCGTCGCATGACGTCAATCGACTTACCAATGAATGTCGTCACTATGGCATCAAGTCGCCGCTATGATGATGCCATCGTGATATTATTTGCTGGCTAAATCAACTGGTAAAAGCAATGGTAAAATTGAATGCGAAAAATCAATAGATTAAGATGCTACAATGAATTATGTAACATCATCACAATATAACAATCTATTACGTCACAAAACGCAACTGTGTTATGTGACGTCATGAAAATGTATCAATGGAGGGACATCTTTGTGGCGTCATTATCGTGGCTTCGTGACAGCATCCTGACCAGTCAACCTGATTCCAAATGTTATAATAAATGAACTTATATGGTAAAATAATTCTGGATGTCGTCATAGATCATATATCATCATCGTGACGCAACAAATTGATAAAGTCTCACAAGCACTCCGATGACTTACAAGTTAGTCGTGACATAATTTTGATAATGATCTATAAATGGTCTTAATATATTTCAATAAACATGAAATTTGAAATAACAAATGATATTTTCCAATTAAAAAAAAAAAATTCTTTCTGAGGACACACAATGAATATCTGTATAACGATCAATTTTCGGTAAGTATAACATACAATATTATTGCATTACGAATTTCAATGTTCCTCCAATGGTAAAACTTTCTCAAATCGAAGAGCGGAAAGATCCATAAACTCTTAAGTTCGTGAACCTTCTGGAAATTATGACGATTGTACTGAAGAAGAACTCAACGACTGAAACTGTAGAAAAGAAAATTAAACTGATGATAAAAGTTATCGATGAATGGTATTGCACTTGAATTTGGCTTGAATAAACTGATTAATAATAGTAAACTTTGAATAGCAACATGTTTATCATTCAAACTTTAATTATTGTACTGTGTGATAGGATCTTTTTTCATGAAAAAATCATATTATTACCGACTGAAAGTTTAGTGTATATCTATAGTAAAACCTGTCTAAATTTGGACACTGTACAAACCGGAAACCTGCTCAACATGGAAAATATTTTTATTCCTAAACAACTTCCATAGAAATATCAAAGAAAATATCTGTATAACACGGAAACTATCTAACTGGAAACGGAAAGCATTTTAAAATTTCACTGAATGAAGAAAAACCTGGAACACCAAAAACAAGAAAACAATTATTGTTTTTCTGGAAACCATGGAAAACAATAATTTTTTCCATGTTATAAAGGAAAAAGTAGTTTTCAATTTGAAATCGTTAGTCATCCTGAATAAGGAATGGAAGAATTTTCTGAAATATCGCACCTTGATGAAATTCAGGCATTTATAGGACAGCTTGAAGACACTAATATGCAGGTAAATGCTGAAGAATATGTCAACATTGATAAAAAATTTTTTAATAGGGACAAGTTATCAAACTATGAGTGATTTCATCCAGTCAAGAAGAGAAGAAAATTCTATAAATGAAGAAGACGGCAATGAAAAAGGTTGGGAAGAGACTTTCTAGAAACAAAGAATAAGAGATTTTTGCTAATGCTACAAATAAATTGGCTGTATTAGAAGAATTTTTGGAATATCTCAGTTGCATGCAAATTACTGAAAAACTTTTGCAAACACGTACAATGATGGAAAGAGAAACATGTTTAAGTAAACATGCAAAACTAAAAACTTTTTGAAAAAATGTGAAAGTGGAAAGAAACTTTTGTAATTTTTGTACTTAAAGTAGGATTTTAAAATAAAACTTGTAGTTCAGTCCTACTAGTTGCATGTTTTTCTATTTTATTTTCTTTCAAAAATATCCTATGCATTTTATTATATAGGCTAATATAGTAACTTTGTGCTGCATTTTATTTATATATTACCAAAATGTGTATTATTGCAATAATAATTTATTGTAAATGCATTAAAGGTTTTTTTATTGCCAGAGTGAAACCTGTATAAGCTGAAAAACTGTCTAAGGCGAAAAAATTTTCTTGAGATTTCAGCTTAGACAAATTTTACTGTATATAGGCTAAACTTTTTGATTCTATCTTGTGTATATATAAATATATATATATGTATACAAAAGAAGGAGCAGAAAGTGTATATAATTTAAAAATCTATAAGATTTGGAAATTTTCCCGCTAGCTAGCAGAAGGAGATCAGTTGTTATTTTGACAAAAGAAAAATTTCAACTAATTTTACATAATGTCACATTGTAAATATATCGGTATTTGAGCAAAGAGCTGCAGTTAAATTAAAAACATGATAAAAGTCTCCAAAAACACCTGTGGAGATTTTTATCATGCTTTGCGAGGCGTATGGAAGCTAAACTTTGCCTCGAAGCCATACATTTGAATGATATGAGCGATTTAAAGATGAGCCCAAGTATCGACGATGACTATCGATCTTGTTGTCCATCAAACTTTTTTGATGAAAAAGGAATTATTCATTACGAATTTATCCTTGAGAGGCGATCTATTAATAAAACTGTATATTTGGATATTTTGCATCGTTTAAGAGATGCAATTAAGAAGAAAAGACCAGAATTTCAAAGAAACGGCTAGAAACTGCTGAATGATAAATTCCCGTTTATCCTGCTCAACTAATTACCCGTTTATCCCGTTTTCCCGTTTTCCCATAATTTCCCGTGTATCCTGCTTAACTAATTACCCAGTATCTAGATGAACATTCTGTAACTGTTTTACAACATCCATCGTATTCTCCTGATCTCGTGCCTTGAAATTTTTACTTGTTTCCGAGACTAAAATATCAGTTTAAATGACAAAGATTTCGGGGATGAAACGAAGTCCATGCGACGGATGCGATAGAGTTCCAAAAAAAACGAATTTTCCAAAGCATTTGCCGAACGTTCTGATAGCTGGGGAAAATGTGTGAATGGTCAAGGCCAGTATCTGGAAAAATTTGATAGCTAGATGTATCTATATATTTTAGATTTTTTTTAAAATAAAGTCCTAAAACTTTTTGATCCTACTTTGTATATAGGGCCTATATATTAGTATAATGTTCGAAATATTATATAATTTAATCTATAAATATTAGAAGAAAAGTGATAATCTTGGCATTCTGGAATTAATCCCCATTTTTCCTATAAATTCTTAAGTTCAAATGTTCGTGAATTCAAACCCACGAGATTTTCCAAGCCCTGATGAATATTAAGCTGCTTAATATACTCATCATTTCATTTGGATCATGTTCTCAGGTGCGGCCAGAAAAGAAAATATTTTTATGTAAAATGGAGGACAGAATTTAAGAAAATTGCGGATATAACTATATTAAATTTATATTTAAAGTGCTTATAGAACTATTTTATATATCAAAGTCATAATTTTATCGCCAGAAGAAAAATTTTAAAAAATTCAATTTAGTAAAAAAATTTTCCTTTAGAGATATTTTTGCGCTCTTTCATACTATTTATTAGGTAAATGCCTTGTTGCTACATCCTAATTCCAGCTGTGTTATTTTATTAATGATTTCTGTTTCTATGTTATTTTATTAATGAGTTCTGTTCTGTTCTATTTTATTAAAGTTCTGTTTCTGTTCTTGGGATTAATAAAATGATCATACCTTTATTAATCCAAATCAATATATCTTATTTAGTTAACTTTAAAAATGATCTCTTTTTTCAAATAAAAATTGAATAATTGAATAAAAAATTTTATATTTCCATTCATTATAAAAATAATCGATTTTTTTGTCACATTAAAGTTAAATTAAGTTAATTTAATCGTATTACTAACTTGTAAGTCTGGTATGAGGATTGGAAACTTCGCCCATAAAGCAAATAAAAAAAAGATTATAACGAGATAAGTCTGAATTTCTCAAGAAAATTTTAGAGGTGTGGGACCAGCAAATGAATCCAGTCCTTCAAAGTCGCTTTAACACTGTCAATTTGCGACTTTACCATAAAATTTCAGATCTATCCTGCCACCAGCAACTTATCTTGGCCGCACTGATCTAAAATTTTCTTTGAGTGCCGCTGATCTGGACATTATATGTATAATTTAAAAGAAAAATATGGCTTTCATAAATATCAGATTTAAAACAAGCTCCAAGAAAAAGTTGTAACTGGCGACAGTGATTAGTTTTTTTTTTTTTATTAATGTAGGCCTATGTTGTTATTTATTACGTATGTTTATTAGTTGTGTTATTAATGTCAACCTCTCATAGGCCTTTTTTCATCGATGTATTTATATATGAACTTTATATTAAATTAATTATTTTATTAATATTCTTCAAATTATATATTAAAATATTACTTCGGGTATATAAATAGCCAGACAGAATGTACACAGACTTTGAACGTACTAAAATAATACAGTACTGTACTTCGATTTTTGAATAGGAGAGTAAAATCGATTAAGTTTAATTATTTTTCAATTTTTTTCTTTCTGAAATTTAGGTCTTGTAAATATAATAATAATGCTAATTACTATTATTAATTATTTTAAGTTTACTTATATAAAGAAACAAATAATAACTTGAAAAACCATTAAAATAATTATTTTTCAAGATATGTTATTTTCGTTTCAACTATTTGAGTAATAATTGACTGACTATATTTTCAAATAAGTAATATATTTTTAGATAATTTTTAATGCATTGAACAAAACTCATCAAGGACAAAAATATATTAAAAATAAATAAAATAGAAACGTTATCTGAATTGCAAAAATTATTATTATTAAAAATCCTATCAATTAATATAAACATATGTATTTTGAATAAAATATTATTTAGTTATCGATACTTAAAATATTTTCGAATATATTTTGAAAGAATATAATAGTAAAAGGTATAAAAGTTGAGCATTGTTAACTTTACTAATTTATCAATAAATTTATTTATTTAACTAACCCGCCACCCTACATAAAAATGCACAGACGGGCAGCCCTGAGTCAGGAAACACCAATCATTAAAGGTTCTGGCAGCACGATTCCAGAAAGGTCTTGAGAATTTTTCCAGTCTCATTGTAGAAATAAATAATAAGTCAACTCTGCGTGAATTATATCGAGGCACATTGAAAGCCATATTGTCTGTGGAAACAGATAGCCACGTAAATAGGCTATTTAAATAACATATTCAAATCATGCTTTTCTTGCAGCTCAAGAAAAGAGGGCAGATCTAGAATAATGCAGCTTGCATTAAGATTTCGGTTAGCAGAAAAAGAGCTGAATTTCGAAATGGTGCTTTGCCAAGTCGATTCTAGAGAATTCAAATACATCCTGGATCTAGATAGCTAAAAAAAAAAAAATCCAAAAAAAATCTGAATCCAAATAGCTAAAAAAAAGCATATTAAATATAAAATGTTGGATATTTTAAATCTCTCGAGATATTTTAGAATAAAAATAAATTTTAAACGTAATACTTTAACTTAATACATGTTTTTCTATATGGAGAGTAAGAATATATTTACGTAAACGAAATCCCAAAAAAATTTACGAAAGAGGAAATAAAATCCATCCTGTAATAAAATTCTTATTTAATATGACATCATAGTTAAAGCCTTTTTTTCTGACGTCATATGTATCCTAAAATATCATTCGGGTCATGTACTCGATTAATAATATTAATTTTAATAAATTTAAAGATTACGGTAAATATTGCGATAATTAGTCATTTCATAAAACGATGCATAAAAAATATCGTAAAAATACTTTTAGAATAATTAATGTCTTTAATGTAGTCATTAAAGATCATACCAGATATATTACAATGTCACTGGTAACGCTGGATACGTATTAAGTAACAGTTGCAGAGTGTTTCCTTAGCACATATCAAGGACACTACCATCATCTTTAATAGCATTAAATTTGTTCCGGTAGCTGATCATTCTAAATTGTATAATTGGAATATCATCATAATACATTTCATCAGTTATTTAAATAATTTAAGCATTGATGATATTTTGTAATATATATATATATAAAACATTCGTATTGCAGTATGTCAGAAGTAAATACAAAAAGAGATGCTACAAATATGTAAATTTTTTTTTAATGTTTATATCCAGCAGAGCAGATGATTGGTTGGATAGGACAAACCGACAATTAAAAGTGTATAGGATGACGAAGTCATCTGGATAGATATCACGTGTCGCATTTTTAGTATCAACTACTTTCTGTGAATCTCTTTATACAACATTTACTAATTTTCGATCTAACAGGAGGGTAAGATATTTTTCTCAAATTTACTGAACGTTCGATTATTATATCGTATAACTTCTTCGACTTTTCTTAAATTGTAATTGTCTTACATAGTTTTTAACAGTTTTTTTTCTTTTAATTTTTTAAAATTTATATATATTCTAACATAGTTAAATTATCGTAAGAAGTAAGGTTAAAATAATTTTTTTTTCTTTTATTTGAGCACCAGAATTTATAAAAGTAAATTTAAGAAATTATTTAATTTTAAATTTTAATATTTTTTACGATAAATAAAACAAAAAAAAAATTACTTACTTTTTACAAGAATCACCAAAGAAATTATATTTATTCAAATTAGCATTCCTCGTTCAATAACAACAATTTGAATATCCTGTAAATCAATATTTGAACATTATAAAATGGCATTAGAGCAGCATTTCTAAAATATTAACTAACAATTTAGCTTGAAATTTATATAAAATATACACTGTAAATATAAATGAATCTTCATTTCTGATGATAAACCTTGACGTTTAATAAACTTCACGTGCTTAGCGCATCCTTCGCTTGTTGCAATATTTTTAAAGCAATGGAGAATGCACTGATGCGTGTTGTCGTGATTACTCTATTCACTCATTTATTTATCAGAATTCATGCATAGGAATATGGCGAAAACATTTCTATTAAACTTTTTTTCAATGAAATTCTAAAATTTTAAACAATTATTAAAAAAAAATTCTGTTAAACGTAAAGAAAGTGATAATTAAGTTTTTAGATTGTTTTATCCTTGAAAACTGTATAATTTTATAATTAAGTGATTTTAGTTCTGCCGAATTTAAAGAATATTTTAGTGTGAAGTAGTTAAAGCGTGTAAGAAGAATATTCTGTTACATTATTTTTTTAAAAAAAGTATTAAAAGTGCATATAAAACTACAATATAGAAAGAACTTTTAATACAATAATTAGTCACGAATGCTTTCTCTAGTTCTGAAATATAAATGATAGATTTATAAAATAAAAATTTAGTTAAAATAAAGAAATTGTTAGTATGTTAGGAACTGAAGGAACAGATTGATAAAATATTATGCGAGTCGAATCTATATTGTTTATAGAAAGTGCAGCATCGCAGAGTAAAATCTGAAAAGTTAAAAAAAAAAAAAAAAAAAAATGAAGAAAGCTAATATGGTGTGTGGCGAAGATAAGCATGAACACGGGCATCCTGATTCTAAATATAACATCGAGTGTTTTAAGGACATAGCATATATCTGGAGTCAGTTAAGAGGTACGGATGTTTTATTTGATGCAGTAATATTAAATATAGGATTTTTTAGATTTACGGAATTATTAATAATAATAACGATTTCAAAATCGATTTATCAAATTAATGTCTAATAATTTTTAGTTTTAAGAATTTAAAATTGTTGCGCTATTGTCGATATCATTCGCTTAACTTAAATCAATTCTAAGAATTTTCGAATAATAAAATATGATATTTATTATTCGTGCGGTTATACAGGATATTTACCAAAATCGACATTTTTTTCATTTATTTATTTAAACTATATTTAGAACTTTTAACTACTAACTGTTTACGATAATCGATTTATTACTGTAAACAGTATCGATATATTGCGAGAGCAAAACTCATTTTCCTAACAGAATTTTATAAATGTTTTTTTTTTCAATACGTCTACAGATGATTGATTAGCGAAGCAGGGTGATAACTGTTGCACTGTTATCGCTATCCTTCGATTAATTTTAATCAATTCTACGAATTTTTGAATAACATAAAATGATATTTGCAGTTACTTTCGTCGTGCAGTTACTTTCGTCGTATCATTATCGAATATTCACCAAAATCGGTAATTTTTCTTATTTGTTTTAATTATTTAACGATATTTAAAACTTTTAACTAAAATAAATTACGGTATTTATAAACAGTATTGCATAAGCAAAATTCATTTTCCTAATAGAATTTTAGAAACGTTTCTTTCAGTACGTACAGATGATTAATTAGTAGAAAGAGGCGATAATTTAAAACTTGTTCTTTAAGTCTGTGAAAGATAGACGTGTTCCTTATACACTTTTTTATATTTAGTAATTTAAAACTTTTCTTTTTTATTTTTAGCAGATTAATTTTACTACTTTTATAATGCCGATGTGATAGGAAAGGAATGTGAAATATGTTTTTGGGAAATATTAAATATACAACCGAATTATATAACGCATCGAAATCAAATACCAGAAAAAAAAAAATTTGCCATGAATTTATATTCTGTTTCAAGATGTAGAAACTTTAAATAATCTTTTGTGATGTTTAAGAATACAAATTTATGACGCAGTTTAAGTTCTATGCATATATAATGCACGTTTATATTATCGACCAGCAAACATTTTAATAATTTTGAAGGTTGTCGATACAACGTGATTCAATCGTTCTTTATGCGATCGTAGAAAGGCGACGTGTCATATTTCATCAAATAAATTCTTAATCAAATTATTTATCTTAATATAAATACTGTATATTATAAACTTATATAAATTTAGATTGATATCTAATATAAGAAAAACCAATTCTTTTAATCTTTAATTTAATCAGTTGATTTTTTAGAATTAAATTTTATAATTAAAATAGTTACATTTATTAAAAACACTTTGCAACATGAAATAAAAATTTACACGAATTACGTTAGTTTACCTTAATTTTCAGTACTTCAATTATCTAAATGTTTTTATTATGACGAGTATAAACATTAATGAATACTGCAATAATTAATAAACTATATAATTATTTAACTAACGATAATATCAATAAAACTTTACATGTTGGATGCAAAATAATTAATATTTATATTATTGTTTAGAATGTATGAACCACAATACGTGTTAATATATTTGCATGTTGAACAATAATTTCTAAAATGGCTGAATTGTATATTTAACTGCTGATAAACATTCCAAACACTTTCTACTAATTACAGTTAAGTTAGAAAATTATTGCTTCTAATGATTAGTTTCAATTATTGCTTTTAGGAATAGGTTTTGACCTTTACTCTTTGTATATTATTTAAAGTTTTAACAATTATAATGTCCTCTAGCTGTTTTTAATTTTATTCCCATAATGAATGTTGACATACATAAAAATTAAAATTTTAAATTATAAATGTTGTTATAGATAAGATAAGTAAACTGTGATAAATAATTAAAAGAAATGAGTGCAGGTTCGTATCCTATGAACGATGTTGAAGCTAACGGAAGTAAAGTCACGTAAGTAGTTTATATTAATTATCCTTTAAAAAATCAGTTATAGATCTAAAATAATAAATAATTTGTTATAATGTAGTTTTTCAGAGAAAAGTTCTGATAGAGAAAAGAAATTACGTATAGCTGTGATCATTCTTGCCATCTTAACATGTGGCCTTCTAATTGCACTCATCGTAGTTGCTACTTTAGGTAAACTATTTATGTTATTTATATTAAAAATAATTTACAACTTTATAAGATTTTTTTTTATCTTTTATAAATTCATATTAATATATTTTCATGATTAAGTTTATTCGAGGATATATGTTAATTGATTAATAATCAATAAAATTTGTTTAATCAAGGTAAAAAGTCTAAGAAAGAAGAAATCTGTACAGATCCTTCATGTGTGAAGTCAGGTACATTTAATTATTAATAAATAAAATCACAAAATTTATTAATTTGAGAAACTGGAATTTGTTTAGAATTTTTATTTTTATTTTTTTTTATAATTAGCTAACTTTTTGTTGAATTCGATGAATACGTCGGTCGATCCCTGCGAAGATTTTTATCAATTCAGTTGTGGTAAGTGGATAGCGGATCACATGGAAGGCCAAGGAACTAGAACATTACAGGCTGCCAGCGACAAATTAGAGAAAGATTTTAAAGGTTTTAATATTTTTATATTGTAAAGTTTATTATCTAAATTGTTACATATAATACTTATAAAATTTTATTCACAGAAATATTTAATTTGGCGAAAAAGAAGAAGAATTTGCCCAAAAGCGTATCAAAAATCATAGAAGCTTTTGATGTTTGCATAGGTTACGGTAAATGATGTTCGTATTTTATAAGAGTAACATTTATAAATTTCGTTTAATATTTTTTTTTTTTTAATGTTTTGTTTCCTAGAGGGTTTGGATTATGAAAATAAGGGTTGGATAAGAAATAAAACTAAGATAGCTGGAGGTTTCCCATTGATCGAAGGAAATAAGTTTCGAAGATCATTTGATAGTTGGACTGACTTATTTATAAAACAATTCCGAACCTATATAATAGATTTCCCTCTGTCCATAAGTATATATACAAATCCATTAAATTCGACTGAAAATGTGATACATGTAAGTAATTAGCAAATTATGAACATATATATATATATATAACGCATGTTGATATAGTTAACACTGAACAAATAATTAAATAGTTTATTCGTTATAGGTTGCACAATCACCTTTAGAATCTCCCTTACCACCTTTAGATAAAGAGGTATTGGAACAACTAGCAACAATGTTCGGAAACAACGATAATAGTTCTATCGAAAAAGATATCGATGATGTATTCTGGCTTAAAGAGAAAGTTGCCAATGTAAGAAATGTAGCGTAACTATTTTAATGTAAAAAAATAATTTCTAATAATAATTGTTAGAAATATTCTATTTAGTTATCCCGTCCCTATCCGGAACTAATGGAAAACGAAGAGGAATACCAATTAGTGACAATCGAGGAATTAGAATTCATATATCCCAAAGTAAATACAAGTTTAGATCTACATATAAAAAATAATGAAAATTTTAATTTAATATTATTAGATCTAAATCATAACATTCTAATTGTTTATTTTATTTATATAGGTGGAATGGTTGTCTTTTCTCTCAGAATTATTTAAAGATTTCCTTCCACCAGGAACAACTATCACTGAAAATGACAAAGTATTTTTGCGTGGAAAGACTTATATTAACGAAATTATAGAACTTTTTGAAAGTAGAAAAATTTCGGAAAGGTTATATATTTTAAATATTTTGAAATGTTTAAAGTTTTTCTTCATTTGTCTTGTATTATTTTTTAACGTAAAGTAATATATAAATTATAAAAGATAATTTTTTTTTAATTTTTTAACAGAAATAATTTATTTATTTAAAAAAAATTTCACAGTTTTATAATAATGAATATAAAAACAACTTCCGTTTAAGAAAATGTATTTTTCTATCAGTTTTTCTATGAAATCAATAGCATTTAAAAGCCAAACGAAGTATTTTCTATGACTTCATAGTAGAAGAAATATGTTTTCAATAATAATTTTGCAAAATTTTCATTATAATTTAACTAAATTTTAAAGAAATAATATCATACTAGAATTTTTGATAAATTATTAATAAAATTCTAGAAAAGGATATTATTATTTTAATGAACAAAATAATAATTCGATTAAAAATTATTTACAGTGCAGGATTTACGTATAAGCTACACAAGCTATAGCTTAGGGCCCCCACTTACTTGGGGGCTCCCCAAAAAATTGTCCGAATGAACAATTGTCATATATTCTTAAATATAGGGCCTACTGGCAGTATATTTAAGTATATATTATACTGCAGCCTTTTAAAAGAATTTTTGTTTCTTTTTACCAGAGTTTGCATTTTTAAGTTTGTTATGAATAAAAATGATTTCAAGTTAAATATTTATTATTTCACTATCTATATACTTCTTAATTGTATTTCAGTTTAACTCTCTAGGTATCCGAAAATCATATTTGGCACTGACATATAATATCTAGACTTATAAAGGGCCCCATATCTCAAATAGCTTAGGGCCTTATCAAGTCTAAATCCGGCGCTGATTATTTAATCTTAATTTAATTAATATGCAATTATTTCATAATTGGAAATAAGTTAAATGGCTCTTATCATCGCATGCTACATTTTTCTTATAATATTTAGCATTCTTATAATGAAATGTGGCTTGATTTTTCTAAATTTTAAGTTAAATAGAATACAGTTTATAAATATCAATAGAAAAATTATTCCTTACTACAAAAAATAAGTAATTTATCATTCTTCAGTTTGTATGAATGTCATTAACATGCAATCACATTCAAAAAACCCAACTGTTTATGCATATAGTTCGTCTCTTTATATTTAAAATTTTCTTTGTTCAGTTAGTTTCTCTTACTGTTAGTTTACACGAAATACTTATCATTTTTTATTCTATTTTCATTGAGATTTTGAACTTTCTCAATAATTTTTAATACGGAGGTAATTGTTTCAAATTTTCAAAATTATGGTTTTGTTTCTTTTTTAATGCTAAATTTTCAAAGTGTACTCTTTCATTTGCTATAGAAATGCTGAACAAATATACGTAAATGTAATACATTTTTAAAAATATCTGATAAATGGTTAATCGGGAAAGTAAAAATATTTAAATCATGCTTTAATAAGATTTCAAACTTGATGATAATATTTTATCTTTTGCTTTAGGATGTTATTAAATTACGGCGGTGCCATGTTTATAAACGAACTGTTGACATATAACGTTATGGAACAAAGTAGAATAAGAATAAAATTAAAACGCAAAACATCTTCAAATTCAGAAGTGAAATGGTCTCAATGCAAAGATTACTTAACAAAAACAGCGAGTCCTGTTTTAGATTATTTGTACGGGCAACATAGGACCGATAAAACTATAGTATACAATTTTTATTTTATTTTTGTGAGAATTATATAAAATATATCTTTTTTTTAAGATAATTTTTCGTATTAGAGCAAAGAACTAATCGATTATATGGCTAAAGCTATGGAAGAAATGATAGATCAATCTACTTGGTTAGATGAACCGACGAAGAAATCTGTTCAAACTAAAGTAAGGAAAAATAATTATTCAAAACTCGATCTATGCATTCGAATTATATTAAAATATAAAATATATTTTAATCAGTTAAAAGCCATGGTGCCATTTTTAAGTCTGCCTCCCTGGACTCAAGACGTACATGAACTAGAAGAATACTTTAGGGAAGTAAGTCAAGAGATATGGAAATATTAATTATTTATATATATGGCTATATATCAATTAATTAATGATAGAAAATGATTTGAATACATTATTCAGCTTCCCGAAATGACTGATAACTCTTTTGAGAACATGAATAATTTAAAAAAATTTGATGCGAAGAAAATGTTTGGATTATATCGAAAAAAAAATGACAGATCTAAGTAAGTTTTATTTCTTATAAAATTAAAATAGTTTAATCAATATAAGTACTCGAAGCTTTGTTTTTTTTTCATTAAACTTTTATTATTTAGATGGCCTCGTTTTGCAGAGATGGGAGGATCTCAAGTAAATGCATTTTATGTTCCAGATTTTAATATTGTTGGTAAGTTCCATAGACATTAATCATATTAAAAAAATATCATATTTTATATAATATTAAGTAATTGGTTATTATAAACATTAATACTTTTTTAATTATTAATTCCTATCAGTAATTCAATTTTTAAATTATAAATTAAAATTTTAAATGACCAGATAACAACTTTTAGAATTCTGCTAAAGAGAGATGGAAGGAATTTTCCATTATTTATAGATTATTAATATACATTATAACATTAAATAGTTATTGGTTTGATTTTCCCTGGTTTTGGCTAAGAAATATAATTAGGCAAAGAAAAAAACATCATTTGAATTGAAATTTTAATAAAAAATTATTATGAAATTCAGAAAAAATACTTAATATATATTTCCAAAAAAACAAAATAGCATATAAAATAAATATGTATATGTATCAGAGAGGAAGAAAAATCAAACAGTATATGGGAGTATGGAAAAAATTGTTTATAGTTCTCATATACTTAAATAATTTTACGAATAATTCGACTTTGAAAATTGCTATCATTTATAAAATCGTTGTGAAGTACCAACTAGTGTTTTATACTAGACACAATTCCACGACAATTCAAACCTTAATCAACAATAATTTTTATTCCTACTATATATGATCATCATTTGATCATTTTAACTGAGTTTCTTATTTATGAGAGGAACACAATTGATTACATATGGACCAATGAGAGCGAACAAATTATAAAAATTAATAATTGACTGTAATTTAAACAATAAAATTAATGGCTACTTAGCCAATGAAATAAGGAAAACTCTAGAATTGTAACGATCACTAAGTTTAAAGAAGGGATTGTTGCCGAATAATTCACTTGTGCGAATATTTTTAAATATTTTCCTGTTTATAATATTAAATCTTATATTATGTAAAAATGCAATTTATATTTTCTAAAAGATTAGAAGATAAACTAAAATATCAATTAATTTGCTAAAAACTTAACGAAATTACTTTCGAAGATGAATAAAAATTTTAAATAAGTTTGAAATATGCCAATACTTTTGTAATAGAGTCAATACAGGTAGTGATTTTTCAATACGAATAATGTATAAAATTACAAATCCTCTTGTAAAACATTCTTTATAGTCTATGTTAGAATTTACTTGTATTATGGGAATATTCTTTACTCCTTCCCGAAATCTTTTCGATTTTTTTTTTTTTTTTTTAATCTATCATTGAAAGTTTCATTGCCTGAAATTGACGCTTTAAGGATTATTTGAATACAGAAAATCTGATAAATTTCTGTTTGAAATTTGCTTTAAAACTGTATCTGGCCGAAAATAAGTTATATTTTCTGTCAAATGCAAAAAAAAATTTAATTATTTACAATAAAATGATGATTCATTCGAATAATAATTAACAATAATATTTTAAATTCGGAAAGAATGCATTACAACCGTTTTCCAGAGCTATATGGGATAATAAATTTTATACTTACCGATAATGTTTAATCACTTTTACAAATTCGCATGTTGCCATAATTCGTTTTTGAATTCTTGAGAATATTTTTCTTATAAACATTGGAGACAATTTAAAACAAAAATCTAAAAATTAAAAATATTAAATTATATTAATTTTAATTCTGCAAGTAATATTAATTAAAATAAGAAAAAATAGTATATCAAATTAATATATCAAGATAACTTATCTCTAATAATACAATAAGATTAATTAAATTTTAATATTACATTAAAAAATTGTTTAATATATATATATGATATTAATCATTTTTGCTCATTTAAAATTTATATTTTTATTAATTCTATATAATTTGAAATATAAATTCTCTATCAAACTATTTTTGAATTTTTTTAAAAAATAGACGATTTAGAGTTAAAATCGACTTCAGTTTTTATCGTAAACTGATACATTTAATGTATAATTATATGTTCTGGTAAAGATAGAGGAATGTCGAAAACATTCGCTTGTTAGTACAGTAATAAATTCCTATGTAAAAATAAAAACTAAAAAAGCTGTAAAGAGTTTAAGGAGAAAGTAACAACTCTAAAGGGCTGTTTTTATTTCTTGAATATTAGTAATTTTATAATTTATAAAAAGTTATAAATCTGAAATATATTAATGTCTCATCGATTAATGCTCAACATTCTTTAAAGTTTTGAATTATTTATCACAAAAAGGAACATTATTGTTCAAGATGGAAAGATGATAGTCTTCAATACATTAATAGAATAAAAACTATTATGATAAATATATTTTTTACATTTTACTCATATAGAAATTTAAAATCGTAAAATGAATAAAATGGCGATTATAAAAACTAACAGCTATAGAAATATATTTCCTGCGGAACGGTATTATGCTGTTTTAGAAACTAAACCCATTCGAGCAGTGTTATCTCTTTTTTTTTTTTTTTTTTATCTTCTCTGAAAATAAAATGAAGGTCGCGTTTAACCATCTGTTTAACAGGACACCGTTTATGTTTCTAAATACCACAAAACGTTAAGGGTTTCTAAATACCATCTTGCAAATGCGTTTCTTGCTTAAGTGAAAATAAAATTTTAATCATATTCATTTAATTAAATACTGCACACAAAAATAATATTTTATCGCTTTTCAGTTATTCCTGCCGGAATACAGCAATTACCTTACTATCACTCTGAACGACCCAAGTAAATATTAAACGTTAATTTTTTTTTTTTAAATACAGTACATTTTAAGTGATAATCTTATAAACATTTAAAAATATTTATATATTATAATATACGTAAATATATAATTTTTTCAGGTTTATGAATTTCGGCGGAATGGGACTTATTTATGGCCACGAAATGACTCACGGATTAGATGAGTCAGGTATATTAATTTTTTAAGTGAATTTTCTACTAGAAATAATTAGTTTCTAAGTAAATATTTTACATAATCTTTTTTAAATAATTAGGAAGCTTAAGAGACGAAAATGGAAATTTAAAAAATTGGTGGACGAAGAAGGCGAAAACAGAATTTAAAAAACGATCGAAATGTTTTATTGATCAATACGGTTCCTACCATTACCATGGGCTGAACATAACTGTAAGTTTGTTATAGTTTTTTGTCATTTCGAAAATAATGTTGTAAACTTATTATATTCATTTATTTTAATATGGATTTTACATAATATTAAATTAAAGTAAATTAAATTTTAAACTCTGCACGTCATCTTTATATAAAAAATAATACTATATAGTACATGTGTACTGTATTCTGCTAATTTTTTTTTGTGCTTTTTATGTTTTAACGATGCCATGACCTATATAACATAATATTATAAAAAACATGTAAATAAATACTTGGAACATACCGGAAAGAGTTTTAAGTTTTACCACGTAGTTTTCTTGTAATTAATTCTTCAAGGTTTTTTCTATATAAGAGATGAGTTCCAATTCTTGTATTATGGATGATTTTACTGCAAAATAAAATATATATAAATTGGCATTTTATTAATTATATGGAAGCTACTTTTTGGTATTTATTAGTTAGATAAATAATTTTAAAATTAGCCCAAACAAATGGGTTATGCTATATATATATTTAATTAAAAGATAATTTTATTTTTAATACATATATAGACAGAAGTATCAATATTGTATTCAGTTAGATAAATTCTCATATATACTACGAGTACAAATGGACGGAAGGCGCACCTTTTTTTTACTTCCTTTGTATGAATCAACTGCACTGAAGCGGAAAGTAGTCTACATTTCTTTTTGTTGTGTAATAAATAACACTATTTTATTATTGGAGGGAAATAGTAATTATACCTAATAAAACGATTGGTATCAAACATTATATTATGCCAAAACTTTTTTACGATTGTATAAATTTAGCTTTAAAAAAAAGGGAGTTTCAATTTTCATTTCTTTTGTTTTTAGGTCGATGGAAGGCAAACATTATCAGAAAACATTGCTGATAACGGTGGACTCCGTCAAGCCTATTTGGTAAATGTTTTTATTAATTTTTTTTTTATTAATAATTTCCCGGATTTTAAAGCGATTTAAATTTTTGATTAAATCTATATTAGGGTTATAAAAAATGGGTAAAAGATCATGGCAAAGAAAAACGTCTTCCGGGGTTAGAGAAATACAGTCCAGAACAATTGTTCTTTATAGCTTTCGCTGAGGTTTGTTTTTCTGATTATCCCAGTTTTTGAAAAATTTATAATCGAATATTTAATAGTCTATAATAATAAAATTTTTCGACTTTACTTAGTCATGGTGTAGTAGTATTCATCCACCCAGTGTTGTGGCTTCGAGTCATCAACACGATAGCCATGCTGCAGATGAATTTAGGTAAAAATAAATAAATAAATAAACATTTTTAAAATAACTTATAGTACTTAAACACAATTTTAAAAATTAATATAATTTTTTTTTTCTAAAATTATTTTTCAGGGTAATTGGTACTTTAGCCAACATGAAAGAATTTTCTGAAGTTTTCAATTGTAAACCCGGATCAAAAATGAATCCTAAAAATAAGTGCATTATTTGGTGAAAGTGTGATACTAATTAAGGGAAAGTTCAGTTAAGAAAGCTATTCAAATTCGTTTAAAAATAATCGTTTATACGTATAAATTATTTAGCGAATTTTTGTGCGCATATTCACTCACTGCCATTTTTTTCTCCTCATGTTTCGCATGCAGCATAAGAAATCATTCTAATTAAAATTTGATAGATTATAATCTTTCAAATTTTAATTAGAATTTAATAAATATTGTTATTTTTAATTTAATAATAAAACAATAATATTTATTAAATTCCATATGCAGGGTGGTTCAAAACAATATGTCAGAAATGTAAAGGTAGGTAGAGAGGACCTAAATAAGCAGATTTCGTATAGGAATGTGGGTGCGGAAATGCTGCGAGAGGGCGCTGTTGAGTTTGAGGGACGAAAGTGCTTCGCTGGCTTGAATCGCCATTCCCTGCACGGATTTTGAGCAACATGCATCGTTACACCAATGCATGTTGCTCAAAATCCGCCATGCATTTCAGTATGGGGCTGCGCAAGGAAATGGAGTTGCTTTCCTTCGTCTTTACTTGTCTTTGCACTTACTGTTTTAATACTGCCTTATGTGCTAGCACTTCAACGCTGCATTTCTGCACCCACATTCCTATACGAAATCTGCTTATTTAGGTCTCCTCTACCTGCCTTTACTTTTCTGACATATAGTTTTGAACCACCCTGTATATATACATATATATAATTTAATGTAAAATGTTAAAATAATTTAATGTAACCTAAAATATTAATAGATAAACCATCGTTATAATTATTATTTGTATTATTTACTATAAAAGCTTCGCAGTTAACTATTTACGATACAGTATTGAGAAACGAATTTGTTTTATTCTATTTAATAATTTTTTTTTTCTTTTTATTACTTGCATTAATTTCATTCTTATATGTGTCATTTTAAGTACATAATTTTTAATTTGCTCCTAATTTTTTTAGCATTATTGTAATGTAATCTTATCAGAACTATTCTCTATCACAAATATTTTGTATTTTTATTTTCATATCACAAAGTGATTGTTATTATTGTTGAAAAAAAAGTCACATATTTTTATAGTGGTAATTATTGAAAGAACATTTTTTTTTTTTTACCAAATATTCATTGAGATAAAAATGTTTGATTTTTATAATATAGATAATTGTTTTTGTAGATAATTATGTTTTTGTTTTCCTAAGATATATTTTCGTACTCAAATGTTATAGTTGATAATATATGCAATTTTATCATCAAGTAAATTTTGTAGATTTAATGTACATGATTAAAGTGCAATTACAAATATCGCTTATAATTATTTTTTTAAAAATAATATTTTTCAAAGTTCTTTATTCGTACCAATGTAAATATTATCAATTGTTATTAACTTGCAATTATTAATTAATTCCTTAATATCGAATAACTGTAAACGATATCGAGGAATGTAAATAATAATTGATAAAAAAAAAAAAAGAACATTTCAGGGTGTGTGTATTTTTTCAGTACTTTAAGAAAAAGAAATATATATATATGTACGTTATATATATACTGTAAATTTGAGACAATTATGCACTTATTTGATAATGTTAATTATTAAATAAATAAATAAATGTTTTTATTTGTATTGTTATATGTTTGTTTTGAATATTTTTGTGTAATTTTCAAAAATAATTTTAATGTACCGGTATAATTTAATCTGCATTCGATGTTTAACCTTGATGCAGACAATTCATAAGTGCACAACATATTTTTATGTTACGTTTATATTAAAATCAATACTATAATAATATTGAAATCAATGTTTCTACTAATTCTTTCAAAGTATTATACAAGAGATATTACTGTTAAAGATATCGTATCCTCTTGAATATTTCTTGAATATTTTCAAAAATTGTTTGAAAGAATGGCAGACGTTATAAATCAAAATTTTAGAAATTAATTGCAGAGAATAAAAAATTTTATCAATAAATGGCGATATGAGACATATTTCGCTAAAGTTTTTCTACAAAAATTTTATAATTATAGGATTAACTGATTTAAAACGGTACAGAATATTTAAAAGATTAGTTTAATATTAAATATTGTATTATATTGTTTGTAGCAAGTTATATATATATATATATATTTTATTATAATATATTTATATTATTTCTTTTAGTGATGTATAAATATTTATTTTTGTTCGTTATAATTCGTCTGTTTTTGGAGCAAGACTAAATTTAGTAAATATTTATCGGTAATTAATTAAAACAAACAGTCAGTCAGCTTATAAATATCGTAATCATATAAAATTATAAAACGACTTTTCAAGTAGCAGCTGCAAAAGAACTAAACACAAAAGCAAACAAAATCATTTCTTTCTATACTAACCAAATATCTATTTTTACACACACAGAAAAGTTATATGAATTCTTATCGAAAGAATTCAAGGTTTCTAATTTAAAACAACCTTGAGCTGAAGAAAAGATTATAAACATCTTCCAAAAAAATGTTTCTTTAAAAGCAATCGTTCGGCATTGCAAAATGAACAGTTAAAATATATTAGGGATTTCATATTAAAATTTATCGCCAATACTTCATCTGTTTTTAAAATTATCAAATTAATTTTCAATTTTTTTTTTTTGGCATATTATTTTATTTGCTAATATTACCAACTAAAACATAAATAAAATTTTAAATTAAATAAAAACTAATCTTCTATAACAGGATCGGCAAACTGCGGCTCTTTGGGTACGTACATGTGGCTCTGGAGTAAAATTGAAAATGAGAATAAAACTATCATAGTTTCATTTATAAAATTTTAAATGAATTTCATTGACATAATGGTGATTTCATTTGATTTATAGGTCTCGCAAAACTTCGTGGCACTAAGATGCGCGAAGCGTGACACCAGCAAAGGAAAAGCGAGCGTGGAGAGGGTATACAGAGGGAATGGAGGGAATGGCTGAACACGTGGTTCAATTTTTTTGTGATATCTTCATTTAATAAAGATATAGTTAACATTATAATTATATCTTTATTAAATAAAGAAAATTATTTGTAAAAATATATGGCTCTCGAATAATTTTTAAATTGTTGTGAAAGACAGGTTTGGCTCTTTCGTTTCAACAGTTTGCCGACCCTTGTTCTATAATAATAATAGAATTTTAATAAAAAGATTCATTATCTTCTAATTTATGTTTTAAAATTTTAAAAAGTTGTTAATATAATACAGAAAAAAAATATCTAATTGCGAAATTTTACTTATAATGAGTAAATTTAAAATAGAACTAATAAGGATAAATCTGTAATGATAAAGACAGTGTGTTTGTCTACATGTTTGCACTTTTATATACAATATTCGTACAGCTGTAATAATCATGACTCCTGAAAAAATAAAGGTAAGATCCTGAAAATTTGAAGCTAACTTCAGATTGGGTGTGAGTATTATAATTTTCCCTTAAAATTTAAAATTTCCTGAACTGTAATCAAATCTTAGTTATATTTAGTAAAATATAATCAAAATTTAAAAACAACTAAATATAATGAAAATTTTATTATAGTTCAGGGAAATTTTAAGAGCTTTAACGAAAAAGCTTAATTAAAATTTTTTTTGTCAAATTCTGAGTTAATTAGAAGAGATTTATCAATAAATTTATGTTAAATGCATCATTAATTTGGAGATAGATTAAAAACATTTTTTTGTCAACAGATGACGCCACTTTCCACTCAGTAAGAGTACTAAGTAGCGAGGCAAAACAAGGCTTTCCACAGGGTGCCCACCAAATGATGGAGGATGACGATCGACGGGCCGGGCCCGGATCCCATGATAAATATTTTCAAGGAATAGGGCCCGAGACTCGGACCCGGGTCCTCCAGAGTGGAAAAGTGGAAAGCTGAAGCATTTCCATGCAGCCAATCCGACCGACGATTAAGAAACATTTGATCAATTATTTTATTGTCTTGAAGTTTTTCGTACTGATTTCAAAAATGTTATCGATTTTCTTCTAATTTAAAATCAAAAATGATAATTTCTTTTAATTTTAAATTTTAGCTATTGATTACTAAGAACACCGATATTTATCGGTCAGATTGCTTGCTTCCATCCTGGAATATCCGAATTCAATTCCCGGGTCCCATTCTTCCAAAAGTTTTTCAGGAGGGTCTTTTTCCTTTGTTGTCTAAAGCCGTTTTCCACCTGATGAATACTAAGAATATTGTCGGGCGGATTGGTCGCGAAGAAACGCTTAGTTTTCCATTCTGAAGGATGTGGGTTCGATTGTCCAGTCCCAATCTGAGTATATTTTCATTAGGTCCATAGATCTTCGCCTCTACAATTTGGCTGATCCTCCCGAAGAGATAGGTAGCCTGTTTCGTCCCGCCACTTAATACTCTAACTGAGTGAAAAGTGGCGACATCTATTAACAAAAAAAGAGGAAAAGAGACAAGGTATTTTCATATTCATTACAGGCCGGACTCATTCCTGGTGAATTATCCGGATTATCACGGTGAAAGAAAAACGTTTCCACAATGGTCATTCGGTAGACTCTTTCAGGAGACTTTCGGACTCTATTCATTGAACCCCATCCATCGTCGGTCGGATTGGCCGCGTGGAAACGCTTCGGCTTTCCACTCTGGAGGACCCGGGTTCGAATCTCAGGTCCCATCCCTTGAAAATATTTATCATGGGGTCCGGGCCCGGCCCCTCGATCCTCATCCTCTACAATCCTGCTGACCTTTCCGCAGGGGTGGGCAGCCTGTGGAAGGGCTTGTTTCGCCCCGCCACATAGTACTCTGAGTGGAAAGTGGCATCATCTGCTGATCAAAAAAGAACCCCATCCATCATCTAACGGCTGATTTCATCACAGATGTGGACAACCAACAATGGGAATCGAATGCTCTTTCGCTTAGTATCCATCGGATGGAAAGCCACATTAAAGTTCACAAAATGACAAGTATTCAGAGCTCACTAAGAATCGCCCAACGTTTTGTTGGAATCCTCAAGAAATCTCTTCAAAGTATCAAGAAAAAATGTGGAAATCTATGATTCGAAATTATCCAACATCATCTAACATGCAAGCCAAGACTTGCATCTAGAGAATATAGAATCAATTTTTAATTAGATTGGAAGGTTTCAATTATGCTATCAAATCTCATAAGTGATATTTTTTGTGATGGCCAATTCAGAGTCATCATGGATGATAGTCATTCTGGCTGGCCATCATCCGCAATGGAGCCAGAATGTTGAAGAATAGAAATACTACGAACTGAGCCCGAATCCTTCTAAAAGCTGGAAATATGAGACTCAGAAGTGAAACCGAACTTAAAAGTTATAAGCGACTGATTTACCAAGCTGCTATCCGGACGACGATTGAGCTATATAGCCATTTCGTATAAATAATATAGGATAGACTGTTTTTAAAGAACTGAATACACTTCAATGTAAAGCTACATTGACTCCTATAGGAACATCACATTTCGAGAATGATTGATGATTGATTTCTCGAAAGAAATTTTAAACTACAAATTTCCTGAACAGAGAACTAGAGGCTGGTCTTTAAGAAGATGGAATGAGATCATAAAAAATCCAATACCTTATTACTCGATAGAAATAAGAAATGTTAAATTTTATTCAACAGAATCTACTCAGTGTAGTTATAAATTCTTGCATACAAGTTTTGCCACATAACTTTTTTATTCAAGAATTAATAATTCTTTAAGATATTAAAGAAACATATATATATTTAAAATATTAGATTGGTCACTCAAAGATTCTTCCTCTTGTTTTGATGCAGTTGCGTAATCTCTCTGGCCATTCGTCTATTGCTTTACTCAAACTCTCTAAAGTTAATTTCTCCCATTCTCGGAAAAATTTCCTCATATCGTCATATTGCTATGAAATCTTGCACACATTTATAACTCCAACTTTGACCATATACTGTAATCTAATGGATTCAGATATCTGGAGATGAGCAGGCCATTCTTCACTGAAGATGAAGTCGGGAACAAGCTGGGTAAGTCACCTCTGGGTAACTTTGGCCTTTTGTGACAGAGCAGTCTTACTGAAAAGGCCAGTTTGTATGGTTGAAAATACCAGTGTTCCATGGCTTTACAATTGTTTTTAAAATTTCCTCTATGTAGATCTTTGCATTCACTTTCACTCCCTGCGGTTTAAAGAGCAACTTCGCCTTTCCATGTCAACTGATTCCACATCGCGCCATCACTGAAGTTGAACTCTGGGGTCCTGGTACTTTGGAATCTATTTTTTTGATTTAGCATAAACAGGAACATTTTTCTTATTAAACTTTTGCTCAACAGGGAAATTCTTTTCACTGATGAAAAGATTTTCTGACGGAAACAAAATTATATTAAAATAAGCAATTAAAGATTAATCAAATAAATATAGCAAAACCTATTACTAAAATTGTTTGTGGGCCAAATTAAAAACATTAAAGGGATGTTTGAGATCTATAAGTCCTATGTTATACAGAGAATCAAATCTGTTGAAAACGATCAAAATTCGATTATAAGGCGGAATTAAAATTGGACTAAAAACTACATTCACTTGCTCTCTTTCAGTCAAGGTAAATATGATTTTGACTAAAAAAATTAATAATAATAATAATACTTAAAAAAATCAGAATATAGAATAAAAGAGTAATATTACCTATTTTCGATCATCGTTAACTTATTCATTCTAATATATTTTCAATAGATCTTTTTTTATCATTTGATATTCTTTTCACCTTGCTAAATTTAAGAAGTGAATATTTCAAAAGTTATTATTATCTGTCTAAATCTATGAAAGGATTATCCGAAGAGATAAAGGATACCTTGTCATATCAATAGAACCCAATCATTTCTCTGGAAATAATTTTGGGGAGCAAAATCGGGGAAATCTATCTTAAATTCTTTAGGAGAAAAATCACATTTTATTCCACATGATTTTTTTCAAAAAAATAATTCAAGAGTTTCAGGAGTTAATAGGAGTTTTGTCTGTCAGATAGCGGTTGAAAGAGTAATGCATCTCCATTTGAGAATTGACGATTTATTCCGATCCAGCTTCTAGATTTTCCACTATATACTGGCAAGAGATTGATCTCTAGCCTTTAGTCATCCAGCTTATCTCGTCATGGGCTAGGTTCTGAAATTATGTATTCTGTCTCTTCTGAAATTCGATGATATAACTAATAAATTAATCAGCCAATGAAGATTTAATATTAAAAGATATATTCAAAGATTTTCTGTTATTTATTCCAACACAATATTCTAAAACATATTTTCAAACCTTACGTCAACAATTCTTTTTCCATACCTTTTATACTTGTCTTCCTTTATTTGTATGATATACAGTACAGTATTTTCGGTTCTTCTTATTATAGGTTATATTTGATTTCTTTGTGAGTTTATATTTCGTCTTTATAAATAAAGATTCTACTTTTTATTCAATGGATTTCTCTCATTTTCTTAGAATAGATTCTTGAATAAAAATGAAGTTTTGCTTATTCTAAACTGAAATGCTTAAATGAAAAATACAATCAACTATGTGAAGTTGCTAATGTTTCCTTAAAATAAAATACAGGAGCAATAACTATGTATTTAATTTTAAGAAATTATTCTGAGGCTTATATCAAGTTCTCGTCCATTTAAAACTATTTTTTCTTTTATTGTTTTTAAAAGATAAAATAATATTTGACGATGTATGCCCATAGTGTCGACTGAAACTTTATATTACACTAACGAATCTTTAAACTGGTAATTCTTAAAATTTTACAAAAACTATAAATGTTCCTAAGAATAGTGAGATTATTATAGAATTAAATCCCATTTTAAAATGTTTACTGTAGATTTAAACATGAAATGAAAAATATACTATTTGTATTCATTCTGAAAGCAAAAGTTAAGAAATTCGTTTATAAATTAATGAACCAGTCTAATTTATATTACTATAGCCTGATAATGAATCAATATTACTATTGAATTCATATAGTAATTTTGTTATTAAATCAATTAAAATAATAAAAATTAGATACTAATATGGAAAGCCGGTTCAGTTCAGTTAATTATTTTTCATTTCATAAGCTTCTCATTAGTTGCAGACTTATACTTGTATTTCAATACACATTTACATATTTATTCCTAAATTTTTTCTGAATTTCATAATATATGTTATGCAAATGAAATTCGTTTAGTTATATGATAGAATGATGAAAATAATTATTCATAACAATAAAAATTAGGCTCATAGGGATTTTTAAAAATTTAAAAATTGTAATTACGAATTCAGATTTTCAACCTTGAAGTTATGGTCGTATATTAACTCCCAAGATTAACTCCATAGGATAATGATTCTACAAAAATACGCCTACATTCTACTAACCTTGACTGGCTCCATTGCGTATCTACTCTAAAATTAATATATTTCATAATATTCTGATTATGATTATATTTCGCAAAATTCTTTCCCTATCTTTCCGATACCTTCACAATAAAACTATTTGCTGCATTCTGTTTTTGGCTCAGTTAAGCACTTATTTTAGATCACAGATGGTGCTAGTTAAGATATAATTCTTTCCGGTCATTAGCTGACAAATTGTTCTTCAAGTTTATATTTTTTAACACAACGACTTGACAAACAAACAAAGTAGGAAGACAACTATATTAGCTAAATGGATGCGAAGCTAGAAATGTAAGTGTAAAATTTTTCTCATATTTTGCATAATAATAAAAATTTTAACAATTAAAATATAGTAATAATAATATATAATAACATTGATCGTCATGTATTAGTATATTCTATCTTTTACTTGTTTTCAAATTCTAAAGTTGCTTTTTAGTATATTTATTTAAAATATTTTAGAATTTTAAAATTAATTATTCAACTTATTAAATATTATAATTTCATTAAGAACTTTGTTGTAAATACAATATTTACATTTCACAATTATAAATTTGATACAAAAATCTAAATTTCTTAAGAACTTAGTTACATGATGATGATCTTGTTCAAAACTTTTACAAATATTTAAGGAAAATTAAAATGTTAATAGTCAAAATTCTATTTAGTAATCAAAAATATTAAATTAAATAAAGGGAATATTTTGTTATGAAATTTAAATCCCCATTTAACTAATTTATCTTTCTACTAATTATAAGCTTACTGAAATGAGGATATAAAAATGTCATCAAATCATCAAAACTTACTTTAAATCTCATTTATCTTATTTTAAATGTCATGAACGAGATTTAAATTACAAGTAAGGTCTTCTTGTATCATATAAGGATTATTAAATAAAAATAATGCACTATTTACTTAATAAACACATAAATTATACTTGTGAATTCAGATAGCATGTATAATTTTACATTTAATTTTAAATATATTACTGTACAGTAGCTTATAAATATCAAAAATAAAAATTGTATTTGATATGTAAAAGCAAAAAATGAAAAAATAAATAATTTGTGTTATATAAAGCGTTAAATGACGTTATTGATACATGATCCGAAGAGAATTTTTATGTACTTTTTTTTATAAATATCAATTTAATATTCTCTGTTAATTTATTGTCTTGGGTACCAAATTCATTCCTAATCAAGCAACACGATTTATGAAATTACATTTTCTTTAAATAAGACTGTATATAGATTAAAATTTTAACATGCATGATGATAAACTATTGTTATAAAAATATGAAGATTGATTTAATTATATTTTATTAATTGGTAGTAAGAAAAATATTATTTTTAATAGATTAACTTTAATTTTCATAAAAATTTCAAAAGCAGATTCATTACTCAGAAATTATATTTCTAATGCATTTTCAAATCCAAGATTATATAATTAATAAGTTATCATATTTAGTTTTTAAACTTTTTAAATTATTCATGTATGCTGTATATTATTTGATAATGTACAGTCGGTTGCAAAATGTTTTTCACCTACTGCGGAAACAGTCCGGTAACCTATCGATGATGGATTGTAATTACTGGAATTCCATATGATGAGCATTGAATTTTAGAAAGG
>WUQG02027766.1:0-11151 GCA_011317285.2 Androctonus mauritanicus
AGAGAATACGAGCTGCAAACTTTGACACTCTTGAATACTGTCTTTCCTGTTTTAATATCGATACTCCGAGTTATTTTAGATTATTATCTTTAGAGAATGAATGAAACTGATGTCCTTTATCTTTTTTTGTGTCGCTATTACATGGAGGAAGGCAACAGTTATACGGCACGATGGCTTCTCTCTAATGATAGCTGACTGGTAAGCCTAATACCAAACACTGCCGCTTACAATCTGTTGAAAAACGATATAAAATTTTTAATTACATATTATTTATATAATAATATATAAAAATAATCTTTTTTTTTCATTTGAAATATATTGGTTTTTAAGTTTAAATTAAAATGTGAAATATAAATACAAAAATATATACTGAAGTTAAATTTCGGAACCAACGGCATTTATTTCAATGCCAAAATTTTGATTCATTAGATTATGACTCTATAGAAATAGCGAAAAACAAAAATATTGTAGAATGAAATATAGTGTTTATTAGTCTGAGTTTTTAAACTAAATTTATGTTGTTACGAATAAAACTTTCAATTTTATTATTTAAAGGTCATAATTGACGTTATCAAATATGGGAATGGGATTTACTATATATTATATAAAATGTTACGCTATCTTAATACATTTATACTAATGTATCTTTTTGAATGAAATTTAAGAAATTCGATCGACTGAAATTTTATTTAAATATAGCAGAGTGAAAGATAATTTAAATTTCATATAAAAGATTTGGAATAATTGAACATTTTAAGTCGTGTATTCGCTTAATTATCCGTTATGACAATTTATTCTATAAAAATATTATCATTATTTGCGGGATATTTCTGAAATCGAATGAAATAATTTTATTCCAAACCGTTTATCATTTTTATTTAATAAGATACGAGTTCATTTCGCCTATTCCTCTCTTTTAATCGGATCAATGCCTCCAAAAATAACTTTGCGTAGAAATTAGTTCTTCTGAAAAAAGACGATATTCTACTTTGAGTAGACAACAGTTGGCCTATGGGCGTAAGAAGTGGAAAACCACTAACTGGATGGGTTGTGTGCCAGCGAAGTTAATGGCTCCGATGGCCTCCATCAATGATGTCGCTAACTTGGTGGTTTTCGCACCAAATCCAATGTTTTTAGTGCCAAAATCCTACACACAACTCTGCTGTATTATTTTAGTGAGATTTTACTTAAGTTAATACTAAACTTAGTGCTTTTCAAAAGAAATTATACACTATACTGATATTTGATATTTTTGTAAAGCGTAAAATAGTAGGTTGCGGATAATCTTTATACCATAATTCTAAATCGGTTAACTGAATGAATGGTGGTGCGTTTCTATGAAGTAAAATTAAAGGCAAAATCTGATGCCCGATATTAACTTCAAAATAATCATCCGTATATATAAAACGAATCTAAACTATCAAAGAATGTCGATCAAAAATATCAGAGATCTCTCATTTCCATTTAACATTAACTGATAATGCTTATAGTGTTTATTCGTTAAAAAAGAGAGCGCTACACATTAATGATTTTATTCCCGATAATCGATATTTTCGAATGTATTCGACTATGGATGTTTATAAGTATTTATGTATATTTAATTCAGCATTGAGAAGAAAAACGTATTTGTTAGAAATGAATATGGCGATCTCGCCGATATCGAAGGAGGCGCTACTAGCGCAAAAAATACTACATACGGTATACAGAATATTCCTAAAAGTCTGACCAAATTTAAATCATCAAAACAAAGCGAAAATTCCATATAAACATGGATCTGGAAACATTTCCAGATCCATGTTTATGTGGAATTTTCGCTTTGTTTTGATTTTCGCTTTGTTTACACACTGTGTTTTTCGAGATAACACAGTGTGTAAACAATTTAATAGGACTATTAGTCTTCGTAATGTCTGTATTCGATGGTGATTTGACATCAATTATAACAAAATGAACTGTACATTAATTATAATATTCTGTCGGCTACTGAGGCAATCTGAACAGCAAAAAATAACCCATGATTTTGCTTTTTTGCTGGTTACGTATACCATCTCTGCTTTGTTATTTCGTAAAGGAAACGTTTTCAGACTCATATTTATGTGGACTTTTCTTTTCTTTTGTTTTGACGAGTGGGGTTTGTGATTTAAATTTAGCCAAATATTTTAGAATAAGGTGGCCATTCGTCCCCGAAAACAAAATTATGTCCTGGACTAAGTTTGTCCCGGATTTTTAATTATTTTATTTCACCTTCTGGATTATATTCATTACACGAATGTTTACTTTATATTACGGTAGCGCACTAAGTTTTAATTGCGTAAAATGTAAGAATTACGCTAAAGCAGATGCAGAATGAAACATTTTCATTCTGCTCACATTTAAGCTATTATTATATGAAGGATTGAGCGGGAGAAATGGATTCGCTCGCTACCGGTCGATTTAACTAAACCTACAGAATATTCTCGCCATCAGAGGAAAAAGAATACGCTATACTCTCCATATTAGAAGAATGTGGAAAAAGAGACATTCGTTTGGTAACTACCAATGTAGAGTGTACGGAGAAGTGATTATAGTAGAGAAGACTCCAGCAGACAAAAATGAAGGGGAAATAGTTTTGACCATGTTCTCGAAAAAATTAATCAGCTTATTTTAAGAAACCTCTGCATAGTCTATATATATAGTATAGTCTATATTTATAGTATATACAGTAGTAATAAGAACACAAGAAAGAATACAGTCATTGTATTCTTACTGTAGTAAGAATATTATATATATATATGTATAATATTTACTTTTAGTATAATTTCTTATAATGAGAGCCTTAGTCCTTCACCAACTTCTTTGGCTCCTATCCGCCGCACACACCGCATCTCCGGTTATTATGCCAGTAAGTCAAATTAGGCGGATCTACTTTTAAAGTTTCTATAAATTGATATTCAATCGTTAGTGTCACATTAATGCTATGCGTTCTTAAAATTTTGAAGTTAATATCGCATAATTACGCGTTTTATAACAACTTGAAAAAATCACGTCACGGTACATTTTGCGATAATAGCTCGCTCGTGATCTAAAGTTGTAGTTTTTGCCAATAACATCTGGCACGCGTCGCTTTCCTCAAAAATGACGCCATATTTGCGGGTCATAATCATGTTGCATTCGTTTGAGAAGTTTGATCATTACGTCAATTTGACGTTATTTCTGATGAAAACAATGCGTGTCAAACGCTATTCGAAAGAATTTAAAATCGGCTTAATGATTATTTTGCATTTTTTTGCGTACGAATCCACTTAATGTGGAGAAGTAGGCCTACATTATTATAATAATTAAATGCTATTGCAGTATTAGAAAAATTTTGTATGTAGGGGAGACTGGGGTTAGTCGTTACATGGGGCTAGTTGTTATTTCCATTTTAAAAATAGGAAATAAAAGATAGAGTGATAATTTTCTGTCAGAGGGCAGATATTTTGAAATGACATCATCAGCCAAACTGTCAACGCGCCGTTTTTAGAACATTAATTACATAGAGAAACATGTTTTTTCATTTGGTGAGTAAAAATTTCACTTCTACGTAATTTTTTAATAACGTCACTATTTAATAGTTTCCATAAATGCTTTTGGTATCACATAGATTACCAGAGGCTTTAGTATTACAATATTAGACTTTAGTATTGATATCAAGTGATGTTTAAATGTATTGTGTAGATGTAAACTGGTGCCTTTAGGAGTCATTTGTTACATTTGTCATGGGGAATGTTGTTACAGTATAACAACATGCCTTTAATTTGTAATTTCAGTCTTGATCTAGTCACTCCACTGAAGAAAAGCCTTCATTCTCAGGATATAGGTCTAGATGATTGTCTTGATCAATCAACAACTTATGTAAATCCGCAAGAAATACGTCGATATCCAAAAGCAGCAGAACGAAACAATGCATGCAGAGGACGCATGAAAAGACAAACCGAAATTTTAACAGACATATCAGTTAAAAGGAGACTAGAGGATGAAAAAAAGCACGTTCATTGAAAAAAAAACGCTTAGTGGAAGGGCAAACAAAAAAATAATAAATCCGGAAAAAATGAACTACAAAGATAAGATGTAATAAGGCCAGTTGATAAATCAAATGAGGATAAGTAGTTTTGCACCGAATGTGGTGACCCTTATTCTAAATCAGTCACTCTGTAAAGTGGTATCAGTGTGGAAAGTGTCACGAATGGGCCCATGATCCCTGTGCTCGTTTCGATAATTTTTATTTATGTACAAACTGCAACTCAGGTGATGATGCATATGCTGATATATCTGACACTTCAAAATTTTAGATAACTAGGGCCTATAAGTTATAGGCTACGTAATATTATTATCTAAATTATAATTTAAAATTCAATATTTCATTTCAATAAACGTTAAAAAATAATAATTTGTGGATTGCATTTAATGTCTACATAAACTATTCCTTATAACTACATGCCCCCTTACATGTAACAATATACCCCTAGATGGGGCACATTGTTGCAATCTGCCTATTTGCATATAAATTTGAATAAATTAAAGAATGACCAATTTATGAGAAAATAAAAAATACTGGGCAATAGAAAAGAGTCCTGGGCATTTGGGAAGTCTATTTTCATTAAAATATATTGAACAGTTTACGTGAAAAAAGTTCTTGAAACAGAAATGTAACAATTAACCCCAGTCTCCCTACACACTATGGTAGTATTTTTCCAACCATTCATTTTGATTTATGTGTTCCTATTATTGCGATTTTCATTCTGAATTTTTCTGATATTTCTAGAATTTGTTCTGTCCAAATTTTCTCCATCCTATCTATAACAGTTATCCTCAATTTATACATATCATTACCATTTTCTTACTTGTTTCTTACTTGTTATTTTCTTACTAGAAAATTACTAAAAAAATTTGCCAAAAAAAAAATTAATATTTCACTGATGTATATTATCCGAGGTCCGATTTTAAAAATGTAAAAATTCGTGTATTCTATCTATAACATAATGTCATTATCTATGTTCAAGAACTATAACGAAGAATAATTTTGCTATGAATATTAATAAGTCATTCTAATTTCTAAAATATTATAGAGTATTAAAATTCTGTATGCTTCACATAATTCATTGAATAAAAAATATATACCAAAATATAGGTACGTAAAAACGTATAACCGCCATTCCATTATATAAAATATTTATCCAAAAATATTATACAGTATAACTGCAGTAGATACGCTATTGTTTCTTTTAGACGGTTCGGTGTATCATGTTTAATGAGGTCATAAGTCAAAAGATTTAAAATTTCCCTATAATGGGATTTTCTTCTTTAACTTCTGTCGAATCATTTGATATCCAAGAAATAAAAATGCCAAGATAACTTTTTTCTTAATCTTCAGTTCACTCATCATTAGTATTGGTAACCTGTGATGGGCTCTAAAATACGTAGAGACTGAAAAATACATTCATCTGTAATTCAACAGCGTAATTAAAACCAATTTAACTAATCTAAGCAAGCACAAAATAGAAAATTGATCGAACAAGAGTAATTATATTCATAAAAATAAAAAAAATCATTATTTTCTCAATTCTATATTAATTATATTTAATTCAGTACTTACTTTTTCCTTCCAAATGTTGTAAATCGTTTGCAATTCCAACAAATAAATACGAAAAAATACCAACGGTTATGAACAAAATGAAAGATGGAATACATAAATATGGTAGAACTATACTTTGTAGAACAATCATTCCGAAAATGTTCATGGACGACTGAAAAATGAAAACCAAACATGACTAAACAGAAGATAAATATAGCGATTTTAAATACCATTCTATTGAATATAATTTTCTGAAATATTGATTAGAATTTATTTTAATGATGATGTAATTATAAGCAGTAAGATCTAATTGCTTAATTTCAAAAATGTTATATTTACTGAAAGGAATAAAGATACCAGATGTATTATCCAAGTTCATATCAGTGATATTTTTATTTTCACCACGTTAAAGTTAATATGGCATCAGTTCCTTGAAACGAGTGTATTGACACAATGATGCAATCAGTTAATCTTACGATTGATTAATGGAATTCGCAGATGTAATATTACAGATGCAATAGTCTGATATAGGAGTAGATTTATCCTGTTTATTGAAATTAAATATAATAATATATAGCAAACTCTCTCTTATCCCGTCTGACATTGAAGAGCCATATTGAGATCAGGAAATTGTTGATTTACTCTGTCATTCATATTTCCGACATGATTGTTTAAGCAGGAAAAAAGATATTCTTGGAAGGAGAAGAATACACTTACTAATGATATCATTAAATCGGTTGTTAAAATAAAGTTCGCTGAACTACTTAATGCGGGAAACGAAAACGATAAATTAGAATTGAGTTCTTTCGAGCTTGGAGTGTAAGTAAAATATAACCATAAATTTTGATAGGAATGCTAATCTCGATTTACTCAACGACAAGAGCAATTATTGGTCAGCTTGCAAGTTTATCCAAATATTATTACCGGCTTTATGAAATATGTTTATGAAATTCTAACAAACACTTCTCTAAAACAGATTATACAATTTTCTTTCCATTGCAGTATCATTTGTTTCGGTAACATATAACAATAAATACGCAGTTCAATTCTTGCAAATTTGCTAAACACTTTATAGTGTAAGTGAAAGGGTACTGTAGGAGCGGTGATTCAACAGTAGGACAATGGCATTAACAAGTTTCATGAGAATTTTTTAATTCACACTTATAAGTGAGCCATGTCAGCGCCACTTTTGTTCAGATAACATTATTTCTATATTTGTGATAAGTGAGCAATGTTTATGAATAACTATTATAATATTATTAACAATATTATTCAAAAATAACCTGATATTATTATGCAGTGAAGTCCTTAAATATATTTTACTGTAAGTATAATATACATATAAAATTTTCTCATACTGCTAAAAAGAATAATAGTTTTTATTTCAAATCTAAAGTTTAATCCTAAATAATTAAAATTTTAGTTAACTTAGGCTATTTATAATTTTATTTAGCACTATGATAGATATTAAATTTTGACTTACATTATCTTAGCCATGTCAATAAATCTACACGCACTTCATGAATTGTTGTTTTAAATAGCCAGGAAAGCATACTCTTTCACATTACTAAAGAAACTTCTTGATTAAACAAATTTTCCACTTGAGCTGTGGTTTTATAGAAAATCATTACAAATGCATCATTCTTATGAATATAATCCTCGAAATATTATTCCACCCAAATCTCTGATGCAATATATTTACTGGCATCCAGCATTCAGCACACTAGGCATGGCCGGACATACAAATTTTATCTTGATTTTTTACCTGCCATTCCACATATCCTATTGAAAAGAGTAAAATATGGCGCATTTTCTCCACACTTCACAAACTGTATAAATGATAACAAAGAAATTAGAACAGCAAATAAAGGAAAATATCCTTCATAGCCGACAAAATGCAACAGCTATATGACAGATTGATTATATTTGGACTTCAACGAATTTACAGTCAGAACCTTCCTGAAACATTACGAGGAGAGAAGTTCCATCGAACCTGGATGCAACACGGTAAACGAGCAAAGACTGTTCCCTGAGAAAATAAAGTTTCCTGTTTTCTTATCGGTAAACATCGATCTGATAAATTTGTGGAAGCTGCATAGCTATGGACCCAATACACAGGTCCGGTAGCAGCAGATTATAGCGCATAGAGTACGGCTCTTAAAAGAGAAAGCAAAAACTAATATTGACCCCAGCTCAGCGGAAAAACAGGTTGGTATGTGATAGAAACTATCAACGTTGGATGGAGGATGATTGGAGGAAAGGTGATATGGTCAAACAATTCTCATTCCCAGTCCTATAGGGATATATCGGATGGCCATATGAAGGAATCCTCCAAGGCTATCTGAAGCAAGAAATGAATTTTCCAGCTACTGTGCAAGTATGAGATGTTTACTCGTCTGAGATAGATAATTAGGTTTCCTATGATGATGTAGCAACAACACTAACAGGAAATCTCAGAAGAATATTTCCCGCCTTCATCAGCTGGGAGTTTCTATCTTCAAGCCTGATGCAAGATTTGTAATGACTTTTCTTGTAACCCATAGCTGAAATGGAATATTATGTTTAATAAAGAGATTTCATTACTAATTTAAATGAGTTTCCTTTCCTTGCTGTTTTACAACAACTCATAGAGTACATGTAGATTTATTGCCACGGGTAAGGTATTTTACTGTTACCCAAACTTTTTTGGAAAATGAAAAATTTAAATAATAGGAATTAGGATAATTACCAAAGAATGATCAGTATAATTATATTGATAAATATGGTATATCGCGTGGAATAATTAATGAAAATTAATTAGTAATCATAACCTTAATAGATCAAATCTGTAATCACGAAAACTAACTGCACAATCGAAGAGAGTGAATGAAACAGTTCATCTTGTAGGATCTGAAAAAGGTTCACAATCTGCTGAATGGAAAAATCTAAAAGTTTTCCGTTTGAATAAAAATGCAATTCTGTTTAGACATAAATTTTATCGCGATTATTATATTCTCATTCTAATAAATTTCAATGATTACAGTTAAAATTATATTAACCAAAAATAATCAACTAAATTGGATTTTATAGGTAGTAAATATAAACTGGATCTTACAGTTATCACAAACAATGTTGAAATTGGCAATACTTGATCGACAATGCCCATGTCTCTGGAAAATCTGCTCAGTAGATTACCTTAATAAAATCAAAATTTGCTAATGAAATAAGTGACGTTTTTTTAAATTTAATTATATTAGTTAAAAACAAACAGAAAACTGCAATTTTTGAAAAAAAAGAAAACAATTATTAGATATTAATAATAATTTTAAGGGAAAGTTACATGTCACTAAAATACAAAGTACAAAACATAAATTTTCAAACTAAAAATTTTTATATTGATTTCTATTTTCTAAAATCTATTATAAAATAAATTAATCCAGTTTATAGAATGCGAATTTACAGAACTGTTGGATTAGAAGTGTTGCATGAGAGGCATATCAAACAACTTTACAAAATACTTTATAAATTAATCACTTTTGACTTGTAAAGATTTGAGAAATGGTTTTCCAATTAAACAACAAATTCAAGCATTATAAAGAAGAAGAAACAAGTATAAAGAAAGAAGATACAAGTATATAGGTGTTAATTTGATAAAAAGTTAGATATTCATATGGCAACAGTTTTAATTTATTACTGTATTACCTTCAATTGTTAATTATTTTTTATTCACATCAGAAATCTGAAGTAAATTTTAGTCTGAAAATTAATTTTTTTCTTGGTGAAACTTTACTTACCTACAGGGTTCTTATCGAAAAAAGATATTGGTAGGCGAATAATGCGATGTAACAAACGTTTATGAAGATTGAATGAACATCTGGAGCACATTATAAAATATGATACTGTCGTTATCAAAGATGATAAGATTACTCCACATATCAGTCCAGAATAAACATATATATTCAGTTGGTTATCAGTGTACGAATGTCCTTCGCTTTCTGTACAATTTTTAACAGTAACATTTTTATCAGTTTTTATTGTGCAGTTATCATAATCAGTTTTCGTAATAATGTAATTAATATTTTGATTTGTCCTGAAAAACAGAAAGATTATAGTAATATATTCAGCATCACAATAAAATATTCAATGTGGGAAATGATTAGATTTAAAATATAAAAAAAACAATAACTGATCAAGTTTATTGTTGATAAAATGCGGTTGCTTCTTGTAACTTTGTAACAAGAAATTTATTCATGATTTAATTATTAAAACTTATATAACTACTTATAATAAAATATTGAAATTCATGAAAACATGCGACTAAAACAAAATCGTTAAAGCATGAAGAAATATCAGTTGGTATTTGTTTCACTTTACCAACGTCATTCATTTAACATAAATATTAAATGAATAATTAACCTATAAACTTATAAATTATTACAGATTATTAATAAGTTTATCAATAATTTCTAATAGAGTAAAATGGGACTACTTTTTGACACTTTTTAAGATTTTTTTATATATTACACAAAGAAAATATAATGCAGAATTAGTAAATTTTTTGAAACTTTCATTCTTCCTCTATTTGTTTGTTCAAATGAATCAATGTTTCCTGTTAAAACTTTTATGCCTGAATTAACTATATTTGACACAAAATCATCTCACAGTGCGGCGTGACTTTATGACTTACTGATTTTCCCTATAAATGCAATATACAGGTAATTCTTCTAGTGTATTCTGATCTTTCCCATAAGGGCTCAAAGCCATCTCAAAATGAATAAAATAATATATTCATTAGAGAATGTGATACTCAAACTAAATGGAAATTTTTATTGATCCTCACTGTTCTAGATTTGTTACGTTGTTATCCGCTTCGGTCTCTCCCACCAAAAATGCATTTATAATCAACCACATAGCTCTCACCAACTTCAAATTAGTTTACTTTAAAAAAATTATTTTTCTTTCATATATTTAGATAAGTCATTGTTTAATCCTGAACTATTGATTTGTTTGCATTTTCTTAATATTAAATTCATCATGGTCAAATTTTATTTTTCCGAACAAAACCCTTGATTTTAACATTGCATTTATGGAAAATCAATAACGCCCTACCAGTTATTCCTGTTGAGAGCACACTAAGAAACAATTAACTCGTAAAGCCGAGAATTATCTGCCTGTGTATATTAAACTACTCGATTGATATAATATTAAGAAAATCACTAATAAAATTCTATTCAAAATTATAACATTAAAATACCATTTTACGATCCAGTAGTCGCTACCATTATACAGAGCTTGTGTCAGTATAAAGAAGAATATTAGAGCAAGTTGGAAAATTCTTCCTATTCCAGAATTGACATAATTTTTGTATCTAATAACTCTTCCAGTTGCATTCGTTTTCTGTACATCCACTTTTTCAGATTCATTTGTTTTAACCTGAAAATTTGAAATTAATATTAATGCAAAAATAATTACATAGAACACTGAAAACAAAACACTGAGAATGAATTATAGGTATGATATTCTTTACGCTATAAAGAAAGATAAATAAGTATTTGTATCCGATATTAACGTTCAAACGAAGG
>WUQG02027777.1:0-11149 GCA_011317285.2 Androctonus mauritanicus
TACTCTTTATGCTCTTTCAGATGACAAAATATCGGCAAAATCCCAGACACATCGGGTGTGATGTTCCCTTGTAAGTGAGGTATTCCTATATTTTAATCTAACACAAAACAAAAAGTTATTCTAAAATATTTCCTTGAATTCATTCTCAAATATCTATTCTAATCTGTAGAAATTGCAGATAATTGTATATAAGTATTCTCCAAGTTACATAAATGACTGGGATTGAAAGTTTTTATGTAAAAAGTTATAAAATTTTGTATAAGTCAAAAATAAATTTTTAACAAAAATTTTGAAGCAAAAACTATCAGAACTAATGGACTACTTTTTTATATTCTTTATGCTTATTAATACATAAGGTCCTGATAAACATTAGTAGTGAAAAATCCATAAATTTTAGGCATTATGACTTATGACCATTCCAATTTACGAAGCAGAATTTAAAACCAAACTATTGCAAGTCAAGGACAATGGTGAATATTGTAAGTTTAATTTAAACACTGGAAATATTATTTATTCAATTTATTCTACAGTTAACAGAATAACTTATATCTCATTTAGGAACCAAATTGTTTCAAAACACATTTGTCTTAAGCAGGCTTCAACACAAATGTTGTTAGATACATATATTATACAATGTTGTCAGTTACATTAAATTATATAATGTTATTCGATTCACAATAGACTATCTGTATCCACCATTTCAAACTGACAATGTGATACAGATTGAAATACCTGATGCCATACAGTACAATATGTGCTGGATTGTAATTTTGTTTTTATATATTTCATCACAATAAACAATTCACTTTAAGAAATAAAACATAAGTGGTTACCATATTTTCTAGATTTTAGCAAGCAGATTTTTTCCATTCAACTTGCTTCATAACTTGTTTAAAATCAAGATGTATCTTATGATTAATATCAAATACAAACTTTTCATTGTTTAATTTAAAAAATAAATCATCATATAGATTAGAAACAACAGGATTTTTCTAGAAGCCATCATTATTCAAAACATTAGAAGATTCAAATAAGATAAAAAATAAAAATATACTGGTACAAATTTCATGCAATTAATTAAAAATGAGAAATGTATCCAGTACAAAACAATTGTCAAAAATGCAAATCTTGTCTCTCAAATAAGTGCATACAAGTTGTTGATATTTGCTTATTAGAATTATTGAAGATCATATAAACTTTATTAGAAATATCAGAAATTGCTATGTCTATATCATATAGTAATCCCCATATTACAGCACCAGATTTGATAAGCCACTACATAGGAATCATCAGAAGACACCTAGAAAAAAATATTTTTCTAAGTGTCTTTTGTTGATTCCTACATATACCCAGTTCATACTTTGCATCAGAGATACATTCTTCAAAAAATAATGCAAATTGAAATAATTTCCACAAGAAACCATTGAAATATGAATGATAGGGAATTGGAACTATTTTCAGCAAATAGAATATTGCAAGAGGCAACTGCAGTATGTATAATAAGTCTATTTCAAATTTGGAGCAGAAACTGAACAATGCAGTGTGCTACTACTAAAGCAAGAGTTTTTTCCATGGTATGAAGAATAAAAGGTGTAACAATGCATGTGTCTTCTACTAGCTGTCAAATTAATGATGTAAAGCCAAGTAAGTAACTTAGCATTAAAGATTTGGTAAGTAAAAGCAGTATGTTTAGATAAAAATATTTTAATGTAACTATTTAGAGACATGACAGCTGAAAGCATCAGTTATTCTTAAACTAATCTTAACTGTTAAGTGCTTATATTTTTCAGTAATATTATTTATTTGTAACTAGGTATTTATTTTTAAAATTTTCTTTATGCCATATTTTGTTATACTTGGTTACACTAATAGCAATAAAAAATGTCAGGAAATGACTATCAATTTCCTAAAAATGGTAAATATCAAGATAAATGGACTTCATTTGTATTTATGCTGTATATTGTGGCAATAGAAATACATATATATAAATGCAGTGGTGGATTGGGCTGCCAGGAAACCAGGCAATTGTCCGGTGGGCCAGACCTAATAGGGCCGGTTGAGGCTTGTAAACAATATAGATATTAAATGCTCCAAAGCCTTGGGTAAATATATACATTTTAAATTAAAATAAGAAAGCATTTTTCCATTATTTTAATCAAGCCATAAGGTTTAGAACATTAGTTATTAATTGCACTAGCTCTCAAGCTTCAGCTTTCACAGAATAAAAGAACAATTTTCAAAGGATCTTATTAGTGGATGTCCATTTTGAGGAAAAAAATAAATGGTCACTTTAGTATAGACATATATGACAGCATCAATATAATGTAAAAGAAAATAAGGACAACACAGCTTTAGCCCTAAGCAGTCTAAAAACTTGATAGTTAAATGGAATGATGCTAAAGTCACTGATTCATTGTGTTTCATCAAGTGACAATCCAATTTTTGTTAAGTCTGGAACATTTACCTCCATAGACAGAAAGTCTAATTTCATGGACAAGGATTCTATATCCAGTGCCTGGGAATTCTTGATTAATAAATGCACCAATGGCATTTGAAATTCTGAAAACTTCACCATTAGTAATTATAATCACATTACATTCATTACTTTTATTACACAGCATTTTATTATTTCTAGTGTATAACCTGTTGTCTTTTTCTTCTGTTAACTTTCCTGACACTTTGTTCATATTACAATTTATATTTATTTATACAAATGTTCTGCTCCCTTTTCTATTAATGTTGATTTTCTTTATGCTTTATGTTGATTTTCTTTATGCTGAAAGGAATCCTGCCTAAAAGCATTCTTGCATTTGTAATTTTCTTTTAAAAATTCAATACGTTTGTTGAGATTTTGTTTACTATACTTACTTATATCTACTTTCTTATATATACTTACTTATATCTACTAGATACTTAGCAAATTAAAACTGTAATCATAACGATTTCTATAACAAAATATAAAATTTTATTACAAGTTGAGATATGAAATACTTCTTTTGTGCTGTTGATATCTTAAACTTCTCTTTTCTATTGGAGTTTTGCAATATTTTATTATAGATTTACAAAAAACTTTGAATAATAATCCATCTCCATACTTAGCCAATAAAAATAGGGAAAATACATGAATAAATCAGTAAATTGATGATGTATTAAAATTGAGGAAATAGAACACATTGCATTTATTATTTATAATCAAAATAGAATAAAATATAATCATCACAATGTAAATCTTTGATCAGCAATAATTATTTTATATTATTGGTAATTTAATGAATTATCTAAGCAAATAACTGCATCATTAAAATATTTTACCTAATATCATTACTGGGAATTCCAACAGTTCTTTCATTCATAATAAAATGCTGTTAATAAAAAAATGAATAAAAATGCAATAAATTTTTTAATAAATAGATCTTGACAAAATAGAATGCAATAGAAATGATGTAATGCTTCATAAAGCGGTCGGAAAATATTTGATTCTACACAAATTAAGCTTAGATATCCATCATCAACCTTTGATCTGAACTGTTTAAACATTTATAATATAATTCCTATAATCACTTAACATATTTTCATTTAATACACAGGTGGTTTTCTGGTCCTAATTATTATATAGACTATACTTTAGTTCTAATATTGTCCATATAAACAAACTTGTTAAATATATTGAATGAATAATAGCACAGAAAATAATTATATTACATATATCCTATACTAACCTTGTATTAAGTTAATTCTATTATTCTGGAAATCACTACATTATGATGTCACTATGAAAATAAAGACAATTTCCTCTTCCTAACTGGTATTATTAATTTGCCAACGAATTATAACATCGGCAAATTATACTAGAATATATGAAAAAGTACAAGTAGATAGTTGACTTTCATCCTTAGAAAATCCTGCCTCTTGTCAAATGCTTTTGGTAAAATACAGGAAGGAGGAATACTTAGAGGCTATGCTGGATGTTCAAATTCTTTCTATTTAGAAAGTATATTATGAATACAGATATGGCTTGTATCTCAGATTGACAGTTATAATTAATTCAGTTAGTCTGTTTTTCAGACTTCTATATTGCTTTCTGATGGTTGTGCTGTTGCCCTTTGACTGCAAATATGTGTGTGTCAGATGAGAATTAACCAAAGTAGAATCATGGACTGGTTAATATACACCTCTTTTATAGTAGATCCAATTTTTGACTAAACAATACAGTAGAATAAATAATTTCTATATAAGGCCATTTTTGGAATTTCATAATACAAATGGAGTATCCTTAATCTAAAATTTCAAAATATTTTGAAATCTAACTTCATTTTCACAGCAAAGCCTTTTGAATGGGATTATGACCACTGTTCCATGAAAGATGACATAATGCAGACAGCCACGGAACATTGGTTTGATTCAGTAAATCATGTGTGGCAAATCTAGATATCAAAAAAAAGTCCAATATCAGATCTTTTTATGGAAAAAATTCACCTTACTAGCATAATGGTTATACATCTGCATCAGTGACTATTCTTCTGTTCACTAGAAGCTATTTATAGCACTTTGGGCACATTACTATTGCATCAACTTTAATTTTATGATTTCCACATATTCTGCTTTTATGTATCAGTGTTAATGAATATTATATATACCTTTGCTTAGAGTGCATAGCATAAAAATAATCTAAAATTAATGAGCAAGCTAATTGCACAAGAAAAGCTGTAGCTTTCAAGTTGAAATGAGATTAATTATGAACATGCTGTGCCAAAGCAAATACAGTGTCACGCTGGTAAAGTAAATTTTTATCAATATTGATAACCTTATGAGTAAGTGATAAGATTCTTTCAACGATAGTTAATAAATATATTTACGTTGTTCGTTGCATTTATATTCTTTTTTAATGCCAAATAAAGAGAGATTTTTATGAAAATCGGAATTTTTTCTCAATTCTCTTCAACTTCAGCATATTGAAATTTAAAATCCGAAATAAACTTTGTTTCAAGCATTGCGAAATGGAGATACTTAAATCTATACCAATTATTCATTCAATTTAGAAGCATGAGGTTTGAATCTTACTATTTAGCTCTTATATTTTGTAACTGAGAAGAAATGGATTAGTAATTATGTAATTTGATTAATTTTAGTTAAATCTGACAGTGGTAAAGCGCAAATGTGGTTTAAATTCAAACAATTCAAAAAGTTACCCAAATTTTAAATTCTTTTAATACTTACAAAATATCTGAGAAAATCGTTTCCTTTTCTGAGACATTATATAGTATTTAATAAATTTTAATAAATTACTTTCTGTAACGTATAAATGCTAAAATTAACACGACCAACTTCAAATAACTAAAACCTGTTGTTTCGTGGTTATCGAGACTGTCAAATTATCAAGCAAATTACTCACTAACCAGCGCATGTGCGATAATAGCAGACAATAAGAAGTGACGAATAAGTGATGCCATTTCTTTTCAAATTATGAACAATACCCAAGGTTATATTCAAGGACGGTTATATTTCAACGCAACCATCTGGCCGACAAAAAATATTTAATATTTCTTATTTTAATATAGAATAAAAGAAGGATGATAACTGTTATATTATTATAATAATAGGAATATAAATATAAAATACACGCTACCTCCGGTTTTATATTGAAGTCTGCCGGAGATAGCGTAAAACTGAAGTGTACTTTCATCCTGGAAAAAAATTTGGGTTCATTTCCGGATTCCATACTTCCAGATTGTTTTCCGGCAAGATGGTCACGTGGTAAAACAGTCGCTTTCACCTTGGAGGATTCAGGTTTAATACCGGGTCTCATACTTTCAGTTTTTCAAGAGGAACCTAGGCTTAGCACATTGAATTCCATCCTTTAGTCTTCCTATTGATTTCATCATAAATATTGTTCATATTGTGATGGGCTCTGAAAGTGACCGCCGCCAGGTACACAATATCCTAAGTATAATATGGAGGTTTAACAGAAACTAACTTAATTTAATCAAATTGTTTCTGGAGAGGTCCGAATCTGGCATGTTGAAATTCTCCCTTCATCTGTCAACTGACCTTATCACAGTTATGGATACCTCCTAATAGGCTGTAGCGGTTGATGTCTATTTTATCTTTAATTTATTTTTTGTCCTCATTATTGTGTATTATTCCATGTGATTGTATAGATCAATTATAATTGTAATTAATGTTAATGTTTTGTAAAAATTAATAATAATTAATAAACAAGGACTCCAGGGGGGCACCAGTAACTCACTCTTAAAAAGGGGATTTACCCTTTTGACCACTCTCTTTTGCCCTTGGCCTCTGGTCGAAGTAACACACCGGACGAACACGTGCAAAAAGGTGAAATAGGAAATCCTGGTATTCTGGTATTCTGGTGTCATTCCTTGCAGTCAGATATACTTTAATTAATGTGTGTATATCATTTATTCAAAAACAATAATAAAATCAACAAGGCATTGTAAAAGCCCCATCGTTTATAATTCAACAAGATAGAAGGCAGAATATAATCTAAAAACACAAAAATTTATATCAAATATTTAGGAAGCTATAGCATTCGACTACGATCTTTCTATCTGAAAATAGGTAAGATGTGATACGAATCTTTGTAAACAGTACCGGCCGGAGGGCGGTGCGAACGGTGCGATCCTGTATAATCCCCGCGATCACACAAGGCCTGGGCGATCCTGCATGCTCTTGTTCGAAACTGTTATTTTTGTTGCGATCTTGTAAGGGCATATAGTTTTATTTTAAGGAAATGGTAGGATTCTGAAGTTCTTATTCTCAACAGAAAACACTCTTATCAACCATTCTCCGCACGACAACTTTGCACCGGGCCCTGCTTTTTCTCGGGCCGGCCCTATTTGTAAGAAAGATCCTTTCTCATGACGAAATGAAATGTCTGTGGATTCTATTTTGGCATACTTTCCGTTCTTTGTAATATCAAAGATTTGCCTCGAAGTATAGGAGTTTTTAAATGTCGAATGATTTTGATTGCATGAAAGGTATTGAGATTAATGAACCGATTTTTATTTAGTTGCGAGAATCCAGTTTTATCCATTATGTGGATTACTACCTAGACTTTATATTTGGAATTTTTCCTTCGTTTTTAATCAATGAGAAACGAGTGCTTATCCGACAGTCTTGTGTGTTCTTGTGTGGAAGGGCTACAATAAGTTTCATTTTCTTGGTTTAGATTGTTTTTGATTTATTATGGAGATTAATTCGAGTTTGGGACATGGAAAAATCAATTCGTCATCAAGGAAGACAGATTGTTCACAATGTTCATGAATACAGTATTTTAAAACGAGATTTCGTATAATATCGCTTCATATACTAAAAACCTGATAATATTTACATCTACAATATATTTGTAATTCATATAATAAAAAAATTAATGAAAAAATTAAAATATTATTTCAAATTAATATTAAATGAAATAAGCGTTTGAGTAAAGATAAATCAATCGTATATCAGATTTATAAAAATAATTATTTTTATTATATTATAAACATTTAAAAGTGTAATCTAACCGGAACAGAAATGCATAAAATAATCAAAAATAATGCTTAATGCATAAAAATATGTGACAATAAGAATTAAATGAAGACTTTAATATACTTTTTTTTTTGGCCAACAGATGACACCATTTTCCATTCTGGAAGAATACTAAGTGGCGGGGCGAAACAAGCCCTTCCACCGGCTGCTCACCCTGCGGAGGAGTCAGTCGGATTTTGGAGGATGGAGATTGACGAGCCGGGCCCGGACTCCATGATAAATATTTTCAAGGGTTGGGACCCGAGACTCGAACCCGGATCTTCCAGAGTGGAAAGCCGAAGCATTTCCATGCAACTAATCCGGCCGAATTAAAGATCTCGGCTAGATTAGCTGCGAATTAAAGATATCTGGCCGGATTTGCTGGAATTAAAGATCTCGGCCGGATTAGCTGCGTGAAAACGCAGCTAATCCGGCAGAGCAGTTTCATGATGGCTCTGAATTTTATGAATTATCCTCGTTTCAATAGGTAATCACCACCTACTAATTCTATTGTGCATACTATTTTGTTCGAACTTGCAAGTAAATATCGTTAAACAAGAATTAAACGATATTTCAATCTTCGTTGTTGTTATAATTTAAAGACCATGATATCACGTGAAAGATTTTTCTAAGGGAAACTCTTACTATATAGACCAGTAGTTCCCAACCTTTTTCTGGCCATGCCCTATTTAAGCATCTCTAAAATCCTGATGCCTCCTGTGACATAAAATTTTTATTATTCAAAAGTGAACTTCTATTTACGTGGAGGAAGCCTAAAAGACCATTAACAATTGGTCTAAATAAGCTTTCAAAGAACATGGCATTCATGAAAGAGAAAACAAAAGAACGAAAGGACAGTTGAAGTACTGAGGAAGAAATCATTAAGAAATTGTTTTAAAAAATGATATGAAAAAACAGCAAATAGAGTTTTAAAACTGCCGTGTACATTCTGATTTTAATTTTAAAAATGAAAATGTCTCAATATATATTTATATAGTGTATACGAGGTCCCTATAACCATAAGAAAGGGTCGGCCGGATTGGCCGCGTGGAAAAGCTTTGGCTTTCCACTCTGGAGGACCCGGGTTCGAGTCTCGGGTCCCACCCCTTGAAAATATTTATCATGGGGTCCGGGCCCGGCCCGGCCCGTCCATCCCCGTCCTCCACAATCCGGCTGACCTCTCCGCAGGAGTGGGCAGCCTGTGGAAGGGCTTGTTTCGCCCCGTCTCTTAGTATTCTAATTGAATGGAAAGTGGCGTCATCTGTTAACAAAAAAAAAAACCATAAGAAAAAAATCAAATTGCCCTCTGTAGGGCGTCCGCCTAACGTTGGAAACAATTGATATAGACTATACTGTAGATATTATAGCCTAGTTTTTGGATAAGCAAAAAAATCCAGAAAAGAAAAAGAGTTGATAAAATTTTGTGGCTTATAGCGAAAAATAATGTTTTTAGTTAATTTCACTTTGCAGAAAATTTTATGTAGAAATTTATGAGAGAAGAAAAAGGATTTAAATGACATTTTAAAGTGTATTTTAAAGTACATTTTAAAGTGTAGGGTGTCGGCCGGATTGGTCGCGTGGAAACGGTTCGGCTTTCCATTCTGAACGACCTGGGTTAGAGTCTTGGGTTTTGTCCCTTGAAAATTTTATCACGAAATCTGAGCTCAGCCTGTCGATCTCCCTCCTCCACAATCCGGCTGATTCCTCCATAGGGATGGAGAGCCTGTGGAAGGACGTATTTCGTCCCTCATTTCCCATTCTTGTAAGAATGAAAAGTGGCGTCACCTAGTGATAAAAAAAACTAACAGTGTAACAATACAGTATTCGGAATGAGCTATAGAGGCTAAATATTCTCTATATCAGGGATGGCCAACTTTTGTATACATAAGATCTATTTTTTATCTTAAAAATGTGTCGCGATCGACTTGCTGTCATAGGCGTAGTCTAAGTGGGGAGAGGGAGATGTGTCCCGGTCTAGTGCAGTGTAAACAGAACGCCTTTACTGCCGCTCTAACTAGGGTCCTAAATTAGTGCTCTATTTATCATATAGTCTAATCGGTTTCTAAGTTAAGACATCGCGAGCGATCGACCAAAATTGGCTTCGCGATCGACTTGTTGGCCATTTCTGCTCTATATAATAGTGTTATATATGCTTTTAATATTTTTTAGCCCCAAAACTTTTTCTGGATCCATCCACATTTGTGACATACTATATATTAATTCAGACTCCAAATGGTAAGAGATAAATGCATTAGAGCGCATCATAAAAAATTCTAAAGTTAAAATTTTGAAAAATGATAGGAAGCATTGCCATCGATTTAGCGTTGGGCATTACTTAAAAAATGATTGTCTGAAATTGCGCAAACTAACCTTTTTTTGCACTTTTAGGCTCCTTTCCAATCAGAGAAATTACTAAAGGACGGGGATCGCTGGGCCGGGCCCAGCATCCCGAAAAAACTTTTCAGGAGATATCACACTCCGGTCTTCCTGAGCGACACGCTAACCGGTTACCGCTCAGCCATCCGACCGCCGCGCAAATCAACCTATCAGATTTATTTAAACTGTTTAAACTTTCGAATATTAAAATGAAAACCTTTTTTTTGGAATTATTTTATTCTATAAATTTCATAGATTGACAATTCTCGAGTAAAGACTATTTGAAACATTAATGTGTGAGGGACAGGAACCCGGGTCAGGAGTGATGTGTCTTTCCTCACCTCCAGATATTGTTTTATTCTGATAAAGAAAAACAGAGAAGGGAATTTGGAGGGGAGTGGGAGACGTGTAAAAAGGTGACACGCGATAATGTATCGTATTGCCCAACCCGTGGATTCTTGTCCCCAACGCAACTAAATAACGTATATTGTAAACACAGGTGTCGGGCATGGACATTGGTGTCGGATGAAATGTCTAAAAAGAATATCGTGCTGGTATTCATCACAGGTGGGAGGTTAAGACATTTGAGATGGTATAAAAAGGTGCGCGAGAACAACGAAGCGGGGGAGTCAAAAAGGTAGTGACCAGTAGAGAGGCCAGAACAAAAGGATCCGGAAAAACCCGTCGAGGGATGAACTTTAGGTATCTCCGCCGTCGCTTACGTCTCTCGCTACCTTCGTCCAGGTATTACTACACCGGTTACTCAACTTCCGGCCCAAGGAATCTCTTCTGGTTGAACATTAAAGATACTTCCTACGTTCCAGTTTGTCATCCTCCACCCAAGCAAAAATCGTCGAAAAAGGGACAAGTAGAAAATCCAGCTACTGTGCCCCGGAACTGTGATAGGAGAACTGAACTCCTTTGAACTGACTAATTGGACTTGAATTTATACACCAACAGGTATTTCCTCTTGATAATTGTCGGTCGTATTTTGTTTAACTGTACTGTACAGAACTCTCTCTCTCCTGGTCGGAATAAATGGAAGTTTAGTATTACCAACTGTAGTCTCTGAATCACTAGAGTTTTGCTTCACTACCCATCCTTAAGGGTTTCACATAGCCAGCGATTTGCGAGAAGAAACATGCGATTATCGTCGTTATTTTGTGGCAGACGCTATCACGATGTTATCGCGCGTGTTAGCGATATTCGCAGAATGGCTATAATTTGGCGAGAAACGACATTC
>WUQG02027788.1:0-11149 GCA_011317285.2 Androctonus mauritanicus
GCAAGAGCAGTGGTTCGCACTTCCTACTGAATTAACCCACTGCATAATTGAAAGCATCATGCATTGCCGTATATGCTGTATTGCTTCTCGGGGGATCATACCCCATATTAAAGGTCCTTTTCCTATACCAAACTGACACATCCAATTTGTTCATTGTATACTTATGCTAATTTTTATAAGACCATAATCGTCTGGTGATTTCTTTTTCTGTTATTTTATATCTACCTATGTGTTGTATAATGTGTATAAGTTTCGTTAAATTCTATGCATAACTTTTTGAGTAATTGCTATTTTTGTGACTTTTCCTTAATTTTTGATAACGAGTGTATATAAAAATCCCGTGTCACGATGCTCATTTTCGTTAATCTCCGAAACCACTCAACCGATTTCAATGAAATTTTGTAAACATGCATTATTTGGTCAAATTTAAAAGATAGGATAGTTTTTATTTTGATAAGTGATATTTTTTAAGGAGTTTTTATAGGAGAAGAGTTGTAGTTCATTTTTAGGTTCCGTGAGTTTTTTAATAGATGGCGGTGAGTTATACAATCTTACTCAAACATCTCAGTTGTGTAAGTATTGAATAGATAGCACTGTGTTTCTTTGAGATGTGCACAAGGATCTCAAGACTGTCATGACGAACATCTGCTACAGAATGTATTAAGAACGAGAACGGCGCGTGAACAGCATATAGATACATTCAGAGAATGAGAAAGACAGAAAACTAGCTGTGCATTAACACATGCATCATTTTTCCGTTTGGCGTTTCAATATGCACCAGACATCGATTACTCTGCGCATTCTAAAATCACTATCTGTGCAATGGACAGTATGCCGATATTGATATTACTTATACATTATTGTATTAAACTTGAATATAAAACAAATAAAATATAAAATTAAAAATCTTATGATGGTTTGTGTTTTAATTTAACTGTGTTGAATAATTTAATAGAATATATTAATTTATCATATGATAACTGAGCCACAGCAACGCGTGGCCGGGTCTGCTAGTATTTTTTTATAAAAAATGCTTAAACATATATTAGATATGATTTTTAAGCACTAATTTATATTAATTTATATGTTTACTTGACAATTTAAAAATTTTTTACTTTAACTGACAAATATAAAATACTTTGCTTCACTAATCATATAACAAGAACAAAAGCACAATAAGCAAAGATGGTTTTTATTACGGTAAAACGTTTTCGGACTGTACAGTTAGTCCCTCATCAGTACCGTATCTCTGGTTTAGAATTATCAATTCTAAACCAGAGATACGGTACTGATGAGGGACTAACTGTACAGTCCAAAAACGTTTTACTGTAATAAAAACCACCTTTGCTTATGGTGCTTTAGTTTTTGGTTGTTTTTCATTAATTAAATTATATAATCTGAAAAAGCATCAGTGGCATGGCTATACACTATTAATGATTGATGATATAGACTGATACTTATTTATAAATTTATATTAAAATATGTATACTATAAGATTATTATTATTTTATAATGAATATGTTAATTTAAATAATTAATAATGAATTGATGTGTAAATTTTGAATCAAATGTAATAATAATGATAAATTTGTATGTTTGATCCTATAGTTTATAGTGCTGAAGATGGTTTTGTACTAAATGCACTTCACTAAATAAATAGTAGTATGCATAAGTACTGCTGAAATATGCTCAAATTTAAAATATTTGTATAAACTTGCATTCATTCTTCACTGTACACATTGTCATCATGATTGACCATTCTCATTGAAAGTAAATGATTTAACAACTAAAGTATAGGCATATCTTACTTTACAATACTTATTCCATATTTTTATTTTAATATATCAAAATGAAAATTATCGGCAAAATAATATTTAGAATAAGCATATAAAACATAAATTAACATATAGATAGGCTGGGCATGAAGCCATCCTGAAAAACTAAAAATGTACAATCTAGAGTCAAATCTGGATCCTTCGAAATGATATGCAAATACTTTAAAATGTGATCATCAGGTCAAATTTTTTTAGGTCTAGTACTATTGTGCACTTAATAATAGTGTAAATGTTTTTAGGTTTTTATATACATTAGCAAATGAAAAAAGGCTGTGATTCACTTTACAGCAGTGATCTGGAACATAACTGCTGCAATAACAAAATATTCCTGTACATAAAACTACAAAATTGAACCAAATTAAAGATATTTTATATACATTTTAATACAAAAATCCATTAAGTCGTGAAATTTTTTATTCAGTAACAGATTTGTTTTAGATTTCAAGAAATTTTTTGCCATTATTTTAATTGCAGAAAATGCACTATATTGAATGCTTACTTACTGCAGAATTGAATTGTGAAATAGATATTGAAAATATCTAAAATCAATATCCAAAAAGAGAAGACAATTTTCTTTTCAGATATTGAAATATTTTATTTAATAAAATATTGAATATACAATATTTATTGTGTTCACATCATAAGTAATTAAAATGGTGGCTTTATTTTCTGCTGACTTTCTTGACAAACTTGATTTTTAGGCCAATTGCTATTAGCTTGTATATTTGATTAAAATAATCTATATCTGTCAATAAAAATTGAAGTGGCTTATTTGAAACAGTACATATTCATAATTAATCATTTTATCAATTTGGATCTACAGATGAAAATTATCTGTGAAATTTGTCACCTGATTTGATTAAAATATAGTACATTCTTTTATAGTGCTATATATTAACAATATAATAAATACATTTTTGTTTATATATTTATATTGTAATGTCATATCTTAATTATATCTATTATTCTAATGGAGGGATAACTAAGTCATTGTTATGATGACTTCATAATGATGATGATGCTCTAATAATATCAATTGGGTCATACTTTTGTTGATGTCACTAGCTGAAAAATATAAGTCTTATCAAACTTAACAATATTATTCTCCATAACAGTTTTTTCTTTGTCATCTTATGCCACTTTCATGCCTATAATATCTTTTTAGAAACATTATAGTTAGATTCTTACTGCTTTCTTCTTTTATATTCATACTCTCTGCTACTAATCTTTGTATAGGATCCACTATATATTTAATAATCTAGTTATCTCAGTTAATGGCTATATTCAGTTATACAAGTGCATATTATGACAACTGTCTTCTCTTTTCAATGTCCTTCCTATGTTCTTGGACTTGTTATTAAAGGTTGTGTAGTGTATGTCTGATGTATTGTTCTATGCTACTCAAATTATTGTTTTTCTCTATATATTCTGGTTTTCCTTTTTATGTGGAATGTCATCTTTCTTATTCTGCAATTTATTAAATTAAATGTGATCTTGTGTTTGGTGTCCCATGGCCTAGGTGGTCCTTGCACCACAAACCCTACCAAACAAATAATAAATGTGATTCTCAAGACTAATTTTATACCTGTCTTTTCCTTGGTATGTTTTAGAATTGGTTTAATAATGCTATATCTCATTCCTTTTCATTCCTGGATTCATATCATTTTTGACTTTTATCACTATTTGATCATATAATTTAGTGGTCTTATTCTTATATCCACATTTGTTTATATTCAATCTTTTCTTCCTTATTTACTTACTTCCATGATATTATAATATGTTTCTATTATTGCTAACAATGTTCAGAATACTGGCATTTTATATATCCATGATGTATAGCTGGTTCCAAAAAAATGTTCACCTAGGTGGAAGATGTTCAGTTTTCTACAATATCTACAAACCAATGAGATTATTCAGTTCAGGTGCAAATTCAAGTTTGCAGAGCTTTGGATGATTCAATTTATTTTATCTAACAACAGGGTTAGGTAGGCTTAATAACAGATGTTCAATCATTTTGTCTGAAAACTGATATTGAGCATTTATTAAAAAATTTTTTAGTTATTATTTACAAATTTATTTAACAACATTAAGTTAACATATGTCTTAAAAAAAATTTTATTTAAGTTATTAATTTAAAATGCAACATTATATGGTCATAACTATATGAGTAATTAAGAGATAAGTTCTCAAAGCACTCTCAATAATATAATGGCAACTAATACTTGAGATATAACATTTAGATTTATGTAAAGATGTTTTTAACTGATTAAAATTATCCAATTAGCAGGAATTAATAATCTCAAAGAAAAATTACTTTATTGAATACAAAGTAACACTTTTGGAATTCTTAGATTCCCTCCTCTTAGATCTTTTTTTTTTTTTTTTGAAATGTATACTTCTTATGGCGATTGTAATAAAATTAAAAAACTGTTCCAAACGATTCAGCTTCTACAGGTATTCTCTCAAATATTTTGAAACTAACTTTTACATGACTCGAGTCTTCACTGATTGTGGAAACCGGAGACAATATCTCCACTGATTTCATCTCTCAGACTGTAGTATCTGTGATTGTGATGGTAATTCCTTACAGGACAGCACACACTATATCTATGAATGTGAATATTACAATAATCAGCATACTAAACTGGAAAGAACTGCCCTACTCAACTTTTTCAACTGTTCATGTTACCAAACTGCAACTTTTAAACAGTACAATGTTCAAAATCTTCAAAAACTATCTTTGTGAAACCAGCATACTCAAAAACAGTTCTACCAGCTATGAACCATTTGTGCATTTTCTTAATATTATAATGTAATTTTTTTATTATTATTCTACCAGTCGGAGAAAACTCTTCTCAGACATGTGAGTCTACAAATTTTTGTAAATTAGAATCTCAAATAAACTTGTGCTGATACCCATGAGCCCAACTGGGCTCTTACTACCTCTTCTCTACCTCCTCTAGTGATGATCTCCATCTTCTCTGGGTAGGATCCTTTTTACCTATACTATACTTTACTATTAACTTCTCACTTCATTTTTCAATAAATTCAAACCAACAAGTAATCCCTCTACACTCTTTCATTGTGTGTGTTTGTTTGTGTTTGTGTTTCAAATGATTCTTATTGATAAACTTTTAATATCCGTTGATTGTAAATAAAAAAGCCAAACGATGCTTATTTCATTTCCATGACAACTTTTAACAACATTTTGTTTGATTAGATCAGTACTTCTCAATGTTGTCACAGAAATTTTAGCAAATGTTTTAATTTGTAGATTCCTAGTTTATATATATCTATACCCAGGATCACAAAAATATTTTCTTGGATAAAGGGGTCACCAAGTGGAAAAGTTTGAGAAGCCCTGGATTAGATGAATCTGTGGTTTAGAAGTCTGTTTTATATTGAGTCTATTGTATATGTATATTTTAAAATGTATTATTTTTAAAGCAATATAATTAAATTTATATTTAATAATTTGTTAATTAAATATAGATATTTGTCCTATTGATTCTGTTGTTTTTTTGTAATCTGTAACAATTATAATATTGAAAGATTTTTCTTTCAATATTGTGATTATTATACATTGCAAAATATATTATATAAAAACATCTCTCTCTCTCAATCTCTTGTATGAAATCTTTTCTGAATTTAACTTTCAAAAAAATCATATTTAGGTAGATACGTTTCATTCTTAATTTTCATTCTTATCTTTCATGGGAATATATATACTGTATAATATATGGTAGCAAAACAAATACATAAATATATATTTATATTAGCATATTAGAGATTTAAAAACAAATCTGTAACTATCATAGTTATAATTACCAATGTTCAAAATTTAAAAAATAATATTAGAGCATGTTATCTATTTACTCAATAAACTAGTAAGTCTGCCTTGCTTGAAATAGTAAGCAATGATCAGTCTTTTCAATTGAAAGCACTGTAATCAACCCATCCCAGTCTTATAAATGAACCTCTATTCTCAGTAAGAACAGGTGTGCTAAATGAATATGGATGTATTTTAGTTTCAATAATGCAGGTTCAAATTGACTTTATAACCAATCAATTTCCTGTAAGCAGTTGGTTCCAGAAAGGTGTTACCTGCAAAACAGGCAAACACCTTTTTGGAACCAACTGTACATAGGTATTTGGAATCAGTATGGTGTGTATGTATTTTTTCTGAAAATACCAATGAAATATAATTTTTAAAACTTAGCACTTCTTGCAGTAAAAATCAACACACCAGTTTATTTAAACATACACAAACATTTTCAATGCATTTAGCATCCTCTTCAGGTGTACAGCACATAATTGCAAAGATTAAAATATAATTTTAATCTTTGCATTTCAGATAATGAATTTTACTGTTAATATTTCTATGTTTTCTCACTTTAGTATAATTATGAAAACAATATAATTATAAGTTATCTTTCATGAAAAACTAAAACATTTGAATAAATAGTTTGAGCCAAATAAAAATCCATAGAATACTTTTTTTTAGAACTTTAAATTTGATTATTTAATTTCTGCAAATCTAAGATATTTTAAAAAAGATGATAAAAATTATTAATAAAAAAATTTATAATTAAAAACACAAAAAAACAAGCTTCAAAGCCAAACCGAAAACTTTTTATTTAAATAAAAAGTTTTCGGTTCGGCTTTGAAGCTTGTTTTTTTTGTGTTTTTATTTTGTTTCCCGAACCTGGTCTCTGTTTACTATTTATAATTAAATAGAACATTGTGAATTTTAGAATTAAAAAGTAATATTTATTTACATAATTAAAAAAATCATGTTTTTTGCAATAGAATTATGATGATTTAGTATTATTAAAAGAAAAAGAATGATTTTTTGTATCTTTCAAAATGAGGGATTAATATAGAATAATAGCTGGAATTTCTCACACTACTGATTGAATCTTGTGCTGCCAAAAATTATGTACTAAATTAGCAGATTTTTACTATATACAGTATAATGTCTATATATATTCTTATCACAGATAATAATAATATGGTACAATATTAATATAATAGTGGCACAATATAACTATTAGGTATAAGATTTAGACAAAATATTTGATGCTAATATATTATTGTATGCTTCTTGGGGATTTTATAATTATATTCTCAGCACTTACTATTATATTTTTATATCACTATTATTATTATTTGTTTTGTAATGATAATTAGTTTTAAGAATAATACACTATGTCACTGAACTTCATTTTTATAATTATTTTTCAATATATAGAGATATTGCAAGTCAGTAAGATGATTTAAATAACTTTAATATTGAATAAAATGAATATGGATGTATTACAAAAATTTCACTAGTTAAAATTACTTTTGAGCATAACTTTTGTAATACAATAGTATAAAATGGTTGATGCCTATATACTTAGTTTTTATATTAAAAATTGATAATGGTTCTCAAATAAGTATTTAAGTAAGTATAAATTTAGACTTTGAATTTATTTTTCTAAAAATAGTAGTAATTGAATTAAAGATTACAGTGAACATGAACCAGAAAGTTAAACTTTAGCATTATTCCATTTTTATCTCTGATAAATATTCATGAAACCTGATCATGATCAAGGAAAGAATATAAAAATCAAGAATAAAAATAGTTCATGAAGCCATTTTTATTCCTGATTTTTGTATTCTTTATTTGAATTCACAAATTTAATTTTACAAATACAAATCAGTCAAACAGTTCATAGCCACGTACATTTAATAAAACAAATACTTTTACATAATTTTTAAAATTTATAAATTTTGAAAAATTATATTAAATCAGCAGAAACAATTGTGACAAATTAAATTGCAGTTGTATGCTTCTCTAGAAAATAAATATGTAATTTTAATTAATTGATATATAGTTTGTGATTTAAATCACATAAACTATATATCAATTTCCTAGAAAGTAAATAGATTGTTTCTGAAATTACTGGTATTTAAAATATAGGAATAAATTATCAGAAATGAATATAAATATATAGTTTTTTTTATTAGAATCTTATATTGAAATTTATTATTAAAATTTATTAGTAAATATGAAGATGAGAAATTATGATAGATAATCAGAAAATAATAGTGATTATGGTTATCAAACTTTCAATTTAAGATGTGTATGAATCATATTTTGAATTTTCTGTCCAAAAGTCAGATAAAGCTAAAATGCACTTCATTAATAGTAGCACTTAGCTTTAGGCAAATTTGAAAAAGTTAGATGTGAAAAAAATCTTGCAACTGTGAAAGCACTGTAGGGCCTACATTATTTATTGTTTTTTAAAAATTCTCAATAAATGACAAGGATGCTGGACATTAGAACACATGACAGCCAGTTAGTAAAGTATAATGTCACTAACATTCATGACACAAATTAGAATAAGTTATTTAGTGAGTCAGGCAAAATTTATAGTTTGAGTTAGTTTATCCAAATGCTTGAGTTTTCTTATAAATAAATAATCTGAAATTTTTCATTTATAAGCTCATGCTTTTCCTTTAGGATTTTTAAATCGGTTAACAGTATTTCTTAAACAATAGAAAATTATTTATACAGACAATAAAATAGATTTTGCAATATTGTTTATTTCTTTCTGTTTACTGTATTGATTTGAAGACTTTTATAAAAAAGTTATAACAATAATTATAAAATGAACAAGATTTTTAAAAGCTCCCCAACTCCAAGAGCTTAATTATCCAGCATTAAAATTAAGTTATTGTAGAAACTAGAGAGGAAATTATCCAGCCATGATATGTAGGGCATAGTTGAGTTCTGTATTTTCCACTCATTAATATTATTTTATAAGAAATATCAACTTCAATAACAAAATATATGCACAACTTTGCAATTGTGCATATATTTTTCTCTGCATATTTTAATAAAGTACAATTATTTTACTGTTGAACATAATTTTTTGTTTTTAATCTTTTAAATCTTCTTTAATCTCTCTATCATAATTATCAGATATATTTTACATAGCACTTGGTTTATCTTTTAACAATTTTGAATTATTTTTATATGAATTAAAAGCATTGCATTTTTTACATCATTTTTATGAATTCAGTTTACATTCAGGTGAATTTATTTACTGAATTGTTGCTGACAACTTATTTTGTTCAATTTTATCAAATGTTCTTTCATATTGTTTTTTTGAGTGCTATTATTATATTCTATATTTGTTTGTTTTTATAAGTGGTTTTTATACAAGTATTTTCTGACTTATGTATATTCAACTTTTATAAATTCAAACTAACTAATGAAATTTTCCATATTTTTTTTTCTTTTTTAGAGCATAAAAATTCATTATATTTGCAAGATACAAGTCTGTATATGTTTGTTTACATTTAAATAATCATATTACTGATATGATATCATACTATGTAGTGTTGCCACACTTTCAGTTAGATAGCCATGCAGTGTCATAACATGGTATAGTGTAATCACAGTAGTCCATTAGCTCTGGTAGTTTTTACTTCAAAATTTTTAAAAAAAATCATTTACCAAATTTCTGCAAAATCTGTGATATATAAAATCCTTCAGTCCCAATTATTTGTGTAAGTCAGAAAATACCTGTATACTGTTTTATGATTATTATATTTAATGCAGTTTGGTTCAGATGAACCTTAAATCATGAAACCTGAGGATTGGAGATTCACATGTCAGAAGTGAATACGGAACTGAACGAACAAGAACACATTTATTAGAACACTTACAGAAGTACAAAAACTAAGATATAGATCAATACAACCAGACGACTCGATCAGACACACCACACAGCCTGACTGTGCATACCAGAGAGGGACAACCGGACCGGACGTAGGAATGGGGGTCGGTTACAAAAACAAATAAGTTGGAGGGGAGTACTGTATCTAACAACTGCAGGTGGACAGTGACGAAGTCGAGGATATTAATCCAACAGAAACAAACTGCAAACCATTCATTTATGGTCTCAGTTATGTTGATCGTCACTTGGTTAGCTTTAAACTGCAATAAGTTAATAATATTTATCAAAAAAGCATCTCAGGTAATTTGGGCTTGTTTTTAGTGAATCATGTTTGTGAAAATACTTGTTTCAACTACTTTACCAGCTGACTTTTCTTTTTTCATAATCATCATATATGTCAGTTAAATTCATTTAAACTTCTCTGTCTCAGTTCCATTTAATCAAGGCTATCTTAAAGGTTATTATTCTCTATGGAATGAGATGGCTATCTTATTTTTTTTCCTTTCCAACTTCTTCAATGCTTAAAAAATTTTCTTTGCACAAAATAATTGGTTTCTTGTGCACAACATTTTTTAGTTTACTCAACTTAGTTCCAAGTTTATAAAATTCTTTGTCTTTAATATCTATGATAACTGCTATTATTATTACCTGCAGACTACAGGCTTAGACCAACTCATCGCTTATTTGGGCTTTCACCAATTCGTGTTGATGAATGCTGGCATATACTGAAATGGTTTGGTAAAAGCCTGAAATGGAAGCATTTACAAGCATTTTTGGGCTTTTACCATCTCACTATGGTAAATGCTGGGATTTACTAATTTTCAGGATTTTACAGTAACATATACACTATAGAAAAAATAATAGAATTGATCATCTTAGACAAAACTATCTTATTCTAAATGTATGAAATAATCAACTAGTGATTATTTCTTGTTCTGAAATCTGATTCAGAGAAAAATGCATAATACAACTAATATTTTAAAAAGTTTTATATTACATGATTTCTTTAAAATCTATTTTAGCTATGTAAAATATTAATGCTTCATTTAAAATAAACAAATTCAGTAATTTTTCAGAATAATTTATTTCTACTGACAAAAAAATAGAAATTGGATGAAAAGATTTTCATAGTGTTCTATATTCTTTTATTCATTAACAATGATTAGGCTGATCTAAAATTCTTGTTTAAAACTTTAATAATTTTTAATGAAATTAACATTATTATATTGCTTAAAAAATTAAATGCAGTGTCTAATAAAAAAAATAAAGCAATAATTCAAATTATTCCAAAACAATTATGGTTTTTATATTTCCAGTTTGCTCTAGATCAGTCATAAAAATTATTTGTTGTATTGACAATACAATAGACAACTAGGAGAATCTGTATTGATTGATTCAAAGCCAAATGATACCTAGTGAAATAATTTTCAATAAACTGTAGTTTTAATAAAAATTTGGAAAATTTAGTTTCATCTATTAATTTAATATACAGGTATCCATAAATTTAACAAGGAGAGGGCGCGAGGGCCGGAAAACGGATTGGAACGAAACTTATTTCTGTAATAGCTCTTGATTAGTAGTAAA
>WUQG02027799.1:0-11149 GCA_011317285.2 Androctonus mauritanicus
TTCCTCAAATTACAAACCGTACTATAGCGGGGTCAGCACTGAGTGAAGCCGCACTAAGCGAGGTATACCTGTATATGAAAATGTTAACTACGAATATATAAAACTTTATTATGAAAATTTTAACTTTTCAGATAATTGATATGTTTTTTTTTCTCCAATATATTTTCAGAATTATGTTTAATTTATGAATATTTGTTTTCAGGAATTAATGTATCATCATCATGTCCATAAAATTTCATTTATTTCTCAAGATGTTGGAGATGCAAGAGCTTTTGGATATGTATTTGGTGCACCTCATAGTGGACATGAATTTTTTGCCATAAAAACTGAAAAATCAGTATGTTAGCTTCTGCTATAGTTTTATTTTTCTTTTAATAATAATTTTGAATATTTGAGAATTTTTTATTTTTTTAAGGCATCTAATGTTGTAATTGCATTAAGAGACTTGTTCCAAACAGTATTACAAATGAAAAAGCAAGAAATGGAAAAAGCCAAGCAGCAACAAGATAATTTAAGCTTGTTATCAGATGAAAAACAGCAAGTAATTGAAAATTTTATATTAGAAAAAAAAGTGATCTTTCATTACAGATTTATTTAAATATTTCTTTCAGATTGTAAGATCAAACACTCATGAAACTGCTATTAATGATGAGAATGGTATTCAAGAAGAACCTGTTTATACTGTAAATTTTAAACTTTTATTTATTCTTTTTAAATATTAATAGCAATAAATATATATATATATAACTATTTTCATTTATTTAAACTTACATCTTTTTATTTAGGATATTCTGTCTCTTTCTGAAGAATTTATAAGTGATTCTGCAAAATTTCCTCATTCATCTCTTTCATCTGATTCTAGAGAAATGAATACAGTAGATAGTATATTAGACTTTCAGTTTGAAGTAGATTGCTTGCAGCAGGTAATTTTTATGGTTCCTATTTAGAGTATTAGTTATTTTAAAATTTTTTAATTATTATTTATATAATCATAATTATTTGTTACTAATTATGATAGTTTCAAACACATTTAGTATTTTAAAATAGGGCATTGCTCAGATGGATAATAGTATTGCTAAAGCAGCAGCAATAAATTCTTCTTTTGACCTGGAATTACCATTTCCTCCACTTTCAACTCCTTTTGTAGCTACACAGGTATATTTTTATTTTTGTGATTTATTTTTTATATTTAGGAATTATATCATGTAATAATTTATTTTTCAAAAAGGTTTCTTGTCAAAAGGATATTAGCACATCTGAATTGGCTGTTGGAGCATCTCCAAGTCAATCTATTGCTTCCATTACTGATTCTAGAGATAGTAATTTAGATGAAGATCTTCATGCAAATGTAATCAATGAATCAGATAAATCTTATAATGTTGAAGATAGATATGCAGTATTTTCAGATTTGGATTCTTTACCAAGTATTTTTGAGAATCCACATATAGTTGAAATGCCTGTGACAAATGGTATAAATAAAGATGAAAATGATCTATTGCAAGATAATAGTAGTGATAAGGAAGTTAGTATTGATGATCCTACATCTCGTCCTCCTTCCAGATCTCCAAATATATTTGATATGTCTGTTTTTGCTGATCTTGATCCTCTGGGAAAAAATCGTCCTTATATTGATAAGAAAGACTTTTTTCAAGAATTGAAAAAACCTGCAAAGAAGATATTAAAAGATTTAGCTGGAGAGAGTGTTGAAGACAATTTATTTGACCATGATCTTTTGCAGTCACCTCATAGTTCTGTAAGTGATTTGAGTGTTGGAGTTGCTTCAGTGTATAGTGGCAATGGCAATCCATTTAAGTCTGAAATAGAATGTCCTTCACCATCACCACCACAATTAATTCCTCAATTGTCTCCTAAACAATCTTCAATAATTAATAATTCAGACAAAAAACAAGAAATTGATGAAAAAATACTTTGGGAATCTTCAGATTCTCCCAGTAGAAGTCCTTTTAATCCTTTTATTAGTCCTTGTCCAGTAGATATACCACCACCAACAATTCCACCACCAAGTTTACCTGCTAGAGGTTCAGAACCACTCTTTCAAACTGTGCCATCTCCTCCACCTCGTCCTCCAAGCAGAAACTGTACTACTCCAACACCTCCACTCCCTAAACGAAAATTACCACAATCTCAATATGGTCAGATAGTTAAGAACTATGAAGATACTTGGAATGTAAAAGATAACTATGTTACTAATGGAGATGTATTTGCTCCTCCAATACCTGTTCCAGCTCGGAAACCTCCATTACCATATAGGTGTGGATCTCCGCTTTCAACAAACAGCCCAGCTACTATTCGAAGACAACTATTGAGAAGTTCTGCATCAATTGACACAGAATCTCCAGCAACTTTTTCTCAGCATTCCCAAAATCATGGACTTGCTGATAGACCATCAGAATATCCATTAAATACTTCTCATAAAATTCTGTACCCAAAAAATATGAGTCCTTTGTGCTCTCTATCTTCCTCTCCATCAAGATCAAAAAATCCATTTGAATCTCCAAAAGTTTCTGATATTGCTAATGGTGCTTTCTTGTCACAATTGCCATCACCACCTCTGCCAGTAAGACCTCCCAAGTCTCCTCAATCAGCAGCTTCTGTCCAGTTATCTAATGAATGCAAATCTATTAAACCTGAGAAAAAGAAAGAAACAGAAGTTAATATATTCCAAAGAAAAAATGACCCATTTGATGATGACTTTTTTACATCTCTTCCTAGAAAATCTAATCAAAAGAAGGAACATTGTCAGACTGCAAACAGCTTTACAAATGTTGATGCCAACAGCAGTAGTACAAAAGGTTGAAGATTAAGAATTCAGTATTGGAATTAACTTCATATTAAGTAAGTAAAATTAAACTTTATATTAATAATGTCATATTCTATCTGAGATTTATTTAAATAAATTTTTTATTATAATGCAGAATCACTTCAAAAATATAAGTGGTTTCAGCCCCAGGCCATTCAAGGGAATTGCTGCATAATTAATTTTCATCATAACTAGGAACCTTATATGAAATATAATGTAAAATAATGTATGTATTTGAAATTTCATTATTTTTATTCTCATTGTATAAATTTCTCATTGCTCTCAAAATTTACCTGTAAATATTCATCTTATCAGAAATTTGTAGTTTGTTATGAAAGAATGTCTTGTTGAGTTTGATCATAAAAATTGTTATTGTACGAGAGAGATGCTCTTGTATCTGTTTTATCATATTTACTAGTTGTTGTTCTATTATAAATATGATCGTATGAGATTTTTATAAAACTTTTTATATGAGAAAATCTTTTACTACTTTAATTTGTAACTTTTGACTGAAATTCCATTTTGTCTTTCTAAGAATTTAGTCTCAATATTAAATTAAAAAAATTTTATTGTGCATTTCTGTTTGTTGTTAAATTTCATGCCATTGATATTTAATTGTTTAACAATTCTCTCAAAGGTTGAGAATTTAAGAATTTATAATTTAATTTTTATTGTAGAATTGTTGGTTAATATCTTTATTGTGCTCATAAATTCTATCAAAATTTTCTAAATTGTCTATATAAAAATGCTTGTTCTTATGTTCTTGATATGTTTTAAAAATCATTAATAAATTGTCTGACATTTCTCATAGATGTTTATGAGTAGAGGCATATAATTTTTTTTCTTGTTAAACAGAATATCTGGATGCTTAGTATATCATATTTATTGATTATAAATACATTTTTATTTAAGATCTGAAGCCATCCAATTGAGAATCACTATTATATTTAATTATGCATATTCTTATTTTTGCATTTCAGTTATGCTTTTCTTCATTAACAGGCATTTTAAATGTTTTTTTATTAGAAAAGTTTTAAATGTTTAAAGTTGATAATTTGTTAAATTTAGTCAAAATATAGTTCTGTCTCAATGGAATTTAGCCAGGCTTTCCTAAACTCGTGTCAGATCAATTGGCAATAACATAATAGTTATTACCATTATCTGTAAATGTCATATTTAATTAAATCTGTAATATTGTAATAGTCCTTCATTTGGTATCAAGTCATAATCAATAGATCAATGTTTGAGTCTTGTAATAATGTATTGGTGCTGAGGATTTTTATATATGAGAATTCTTATTAATGATTGCACTTTCTTATGATGTAGAAAGATTTGTTAAGAGTTTTATGTAAAATTATTAATACTGCCAATCTTTGTTAAAAATAATTTTTATTCTAAATAAATACTTTATATTTTTTTTTTTTATTCTTTATTCGTAACAGCTAATGTCTTATCAAAAATGTTTAATAAAGCTTTGTCTAACATAGAAACTTAAATGATCTAAATAAATAGTATATACTGTAGTTTTATATTTTAGAATAAATCCTCTTTGAAAATTTCTCTTATAATTTTCATTTTCTCAGCAGGAGAAAATTTAGAATAGAAAAAAAAAGTTTTCCATTTTTATAGAATTCTTTCTCATCTGAGTATGTATTGTTTTTAAATCAGATATTTGTCTTCCAGATTTAACCATATAGATCTTGTAATGCAAAACTCTTCCAACAAAATGAAGCTTGGTTAGTTAAATTATTTATATAATTTAATTTATAAATACAGTATTTAGCCACTACTTGATTATTTTACGAATGCTCTTACAGGTAATTTAAAATTATTAAATTTGGATATATTTGCTCAAAGAAATTGTTATTTAATGCTTGTTTTATAATATTTAATGTTTATTTTATTAAACATAATATATATTATACATACTATATATATTCTATACAGTAATTTACAATTTAAAAACTTATAAGTGCATTAAGCTACGACATTTCCCCAATTGATAAAATTAATATCTAATTGAGTATAATGCACAAAATTCTATTCTGGAAATTTGTGAATTTATAGAAATAATTTAGAATTGTGACTGATATGGAACTGATTCTTTTCTTGGATCTATGTTGCAGAAATTCTTCATTACAGTTAACTCAGTCACTTGTCAATAGTTGTAATACATAGATGTTCATATATTAATATTGATTACATAAGTGAAAGGTGCTGATTATTGCCAACATAATTTTCGGATAGAGATATATTGGTATATAGGCATACTGGAATACATCAAGCCAAAAATATTCTGAAAAGAAAAAATATATGTGTAAATATTAATAATTAATGTTACAAAGAGTATTTTCTGAATTTAAAAAGAAACTATATAAGCCAACTAAATTATATATAATTTATTTTATCAATATAACAGTATACTTTATATCAATATATAAAGTTTTACATTTTCATGTACATGACATTAGATTACATATCAAAATAATTAATGCAGTGAATCAGTATTGACTTTTCTAGATGTAATTAGTTTTGTCTAGCTCAGATTTTGGTTATAGATATCATTTGTCATCCTCTCAATGCTCATATCTTTCTTGGTGCATGGATCATCCCTATAGAAAATATTTCCTACTACATATGCATAAGGCATAATGGCTTCTAGATCTACTGTTTTGTTATTCATGCACCTAGGAGTATTGACTTTTATAAACATATTCTGATGTATATAAAACTATTCTAGCATTGTTGGTTTTTGTCACCTAACATGTAAATAGGTATTCCTTAATAAAAACTTTGCAGATTTGAATATTTTAATTTTGCTGTTTGTTGATGTATGGAATTTCTATTTTCAAAATGACCATTGAAAGAAAAATCTTCAAAGATTTAAGAAAGTACTTTTTGACAAATCTATGGCTGCATATTAAAATTGAGTTTTCAATTATTGATACTAGTAGTCAAAAGAGGATAATAGGTATTATTCTCTCTATTTAAAATGTGTTGTTTATGCTGTTATTCTGTAATATTGTCACTTTGTATGGTATTTAAGAAAAAATACTCGTCAAAAAAAGTTAAAGAACTCTAGATATTCCAAAATTTTTAGCTGAAAATGCTTTACAGGTATAAAAGCAAAATGCAGAACAATTTATTAATTTTTTAAGAAAAATTTCATAATACGAGATATTCTTAAAATAATATTTTGAATCAGGATAATAAACATGAAAAATAGTTATTTGTTTATGATATTAGATTGAAATCTTAGCTTCAGAAATCTTTCAATATATTATGTTAGCATTCAGAAAAAAGAATTTAACTAATAATTAGATAAGAATGTAACATTCAACAATATCAAATATATTTGATCATATTGCAAAAAAACTTAGAAAATTATTTCCAGTCAAATGTAGTTAAAAAAAAATAAATCTACATATTTGATTAGATATCCTTATATCACTTACAATATTCAAGTTAATCCAATTAAAATAGATTAAGTTGTAGGTTAATTATTGCTGAAAATGATTAAATAGATTAATTTTTTTTAATCAGTTATATATTTCACTGGTTTTATGAAAAATATCAAATAGAAATCATTTTTAAATGGCAGTTATAATTTATTATTTATATTATTTATGTTTAGCATTAATAATATAATTTTGTTAAGATCTGTTTGAAAATTATATTATTTTATTCTAAAAATTCTTATAAATACAGTTTATCTTTCTATAACATAGGGATTATATTCCAGAAAAATTGTGTAACCTGAAATAATGTTAAGCAAAGTATTTATCTCTGTAGATAAACAGCAGTATTAATTCAATGATCTGACAATTTTAAGCCAAATTTGTTCAATGATATGAAACCAAATATCTTACATTATTATATAAGATATTTAGTTCTTACAATATTAATATAACAATATCTTATATTATTATTATATTAATATTGTAAATATTATAATTATTATAATGTAAATTAATGTTTATATAATACTGTTAGGCAACGTAATCAACAATTGAATAACTGCATTTGAAGCTTAAAAAAAAAAGAAAATTATGACATAAATATAGATAATATATCAACTTTGCAATATACTATTTACATGTTATTAGTTTGTCTTTGACTGAACAGTTGTAAACATGAATAAATAGAAACAAGTATTATAGTTTATTATTATTATTAAGAATTTAAATTGGAACTGTGCTGTATTTATTTTAAATTTAGTCATTTTTTTTTTACATTTATATCAGAAAATGAAGAGAATTTTTCAAATTATATACAGCATAGATCCAAACCATATATTGTAGTATTAAATCATTTTAACGTGTTTTAAGAATTAAGGCTCTAATTTTTTAATTTTATTGGAGCAATCAGTGGTTAGAAAAATCAGTGGGGGATAATTGTATAACAATAAATTGACAAACTCACTGAATTAGTAAATTTCTTTTATGATCCATAAATACATCAATTTGTTTGGCAATATATTTGATTGATTTCATTTCATAAATGTAATAGCATGCTAAAATTTCTAATAAATTATTGTGTTAGTGAAATGTTTAATAAAATAAAATTCTTAAACTTTTTTCTAATAAAATCACAAGTATTTTATAATTATTGGTTTATAGTTAATTACTAATTTATTCTAACCATGCTTTCTAAAATTCTATAATACAAAAGCATTTTTTTATATTCCATATAGTAGAAAGTTTTTGAATGATTTTTAATGAAATCTTTCAAAAAAACTATTTATGTTTAGAACCATTATATAATATTGTCCAGTATTAAATTAAAAACAATACTGATTTAAAATAGTGCAGTATATTTGATAATAAACATATAAAGCACAAGAAAAATAATTATATAATGTAGAGTTGCAAACATCTGTTTTCAGAACAGTATTATTCTAGTATTGCATAAAATTGTAAATGATGATGATAAATCATTGTTTCTGGATGAAAATATTCAGTATTCTTGATAGTCATGGTTGAATATAGTGAAATTTAGAGTTTATTTAGATATTTAAAAGATTCTGTTTATGAATAGAGGTTGCTTATTTCAGTTTTAAGATGCTATAGATATCAATTTACTTGATTTTATTTAGTGATAGTAACGTCAAAAGGAATCATCTTATATATTTAATATTAATGAACACATTCAGTTTATTTTTTTATTTAATGAAAAGGATGCTTATATGAATGTCTGTTATATATTTTAGTATATGATTGTTTATAAGATCAAAATTTCACAACTTTCAAACTTTGGACATAACATTATAATATTTTCAGGAATAATTTAAACTACAAATAGTCTCAACTTATGATTGAGGTTCAGCTTTGAATCTGCCATTGTAAGTTAGAACAGTCAGAAGTTGAAAGTGCCCAAAATGAAAATTAAAGAGAAATATTTTCAATTTAACAAGGGAATTACAAGCACTACAAAGCAGATGAGTAATAACACTTAAAAATCTTGTATACTGAAAACGTTAGCATTAAAGATACCATCATCAGGCATTGTTACTCATCTGTTATTACTCATCTGTTTTGTAGTGCTTGTAATACCCTTGTTGCTAATAGAGTTTAAAGCAGTTTCTATGTCTTCCTTCATTTTCAATTCATTCAAGGAGCATCTTCAGCTGTTAGATTCAAAAGAAAAAGGAAATAAACAAGAAAAGTCACATGATATGAGCATTAAGTTGCTTCCAGGCAGTGGAAAGAGTGTCAACACACAGGAACTGGAAACACTCTCCACTGCCTGGAAATGTCTTAATGCTTATGTCACATGACTTTTTTTGTTTATTTTCTTTTTCTTTTGAACCTAACAGCTGAAGATAATTCTTGAATGGATAAAAAAAAATATTTCCATTCAATTTTTGTTTTTTCCACTAAAAATGCTTCATTTTTGTTATTGTTGATGTGTTTTAGTATAGCAGAAATTATGAATATTTTTTGATGTAGTAGTAATCTAATTTTGATCATTTCAAATTTTTAAAAATGTAAAATCAAATATGAATTTAATGTAATTAAATTCAAATTTGATTTTAATGATTTTTTTGTTTTTATTGTAAAATCAAATATAAATTTCTTGATCTTAACTAATTTGTTTGCTTTTACATACAATATATTTGTGAAAGTAGTAATTTTGTAATAACAAAATTCTTTGCTCAAATTTTAAAAAATATTCAGCTCTCAAAAGTTTATTACATTATATGAAATTCACAAACTGAATTTTTATAAATTAGGAATGAATATTATTATCTCACATATATGTATTATTTTTATTTTTAACATATATACAATTGATTCCGCTTAATTGAGCCAGCCACTTTTTTGACCAAATCTCAAAGAATAGAAATCAAACTAATAAACTAATACATAATTTAAATGCTTAATTGGGATAATAGCAGAAAAGAAATTTTGCAATTTTTGACATATTTTAGGGAATATTTCAAAAGTATGACAACACTACATACACTAATATTTGGCAATACTAGCATGATGCAAATCAGTTATCTATCATTGTGCATCTGCTTAAGAATTTATCATTATTGTACCTAGCAATATTCATTTACAATGTTGATTTTATTTTAAAATTTTAAAAATCTTTGCCAAGATGTCAAGAAATGATTTTACATTTTCAAGTAAAATTGCTTTGCTGGATAAAATTAAAAGCCAGCCATTTAATACAAGCCATCATATAGACTTACTGATATAACTGGTGTACCAAAATCTATCATAATGCATCTCCTACAACAAAAAAATCAATTGTGTGAGGAATGAGCATTACAGAAAGAAATTCCAGGAACATCTAAAAGAAAGCGTGATGGAAAGGATCCAGAAGTCAAAGAAGCATTAGATCAATGGTTTTCTATAGTTAGCGGGCGAGGCAAGAATATCAGTGGCCCAGTGTTGAAGGCAGCTAAAAAGTTCTGCATTTTGGTTTAATAAGGCATTAAAATAGGTACCTAATTATTATTTTTTTACCTACATATTACATATTTTATTTTAGAATTTATTATTAGCTTGTTTAATTGGTGCAGCTGCTCAATTGGGCCAAAATGGATTAGTCCCAATTAAGAATTGACTGTATGTATATATATACAGATAGTTCCCAAATTTGCAAGTTAGTTTGGATTTGAAAATTCTCATAAAATAAGAATTTATAAATCAAGAATCAGTTTTCCATAAACAATGTCAAAATCAGAGGTTCCATTCTCACCAATACAATTTGACCACAGTAAAATTAAGTAAATGGCAACAAAATCAATAGTTTAGATAAATAAATCATTATTTATTCATAAAGAAATGAAAACATAGCTTTTAAAATCAAGCAAATTATAATAATAATGAAATTATTTATGTCATATAAACGTTAAAGAATTTTTATTTTTTATTATTATTAATAAATAAGTAGATGAGCCTTTATACAGATGAATTACTGTCTTAGGCACAATTTAAGAATGGAGATTATTTACATAATATGCTGATAAAACCAAATTGACTTCTATTCAGCCACCATTTTGATTTTTTTGATTTCTTAGCAGACCACAGAACTTTTGCTAAAATCCCAATCCTACAGTGTTGTACAACTATATATATATGGATTGAAATGCCTTTTTATGACTGTTTAGCATTTATTTATTGCAATTAAGGTTTATTTCAAATTTTTTTTGATATTACATATTTGAAAAATAATTTATTAAGTGGAAAATTAATTAATTGAGAACTTCCTATATTATATATTTTCTTTAACTAAATCCATTATATTATGTTTAGAATTTATATTAAAGTAGTCTTTGCAAAAAAATTATATTGATATTTTTGTAAGTCAGTGATGATGATATTTTCAAAAATAAATTTAAAACTCAAAGATTAAATTTAATTTTGTCACTGTACATCAGTGTTTCCCAAAGTGTGGTACGCGTAACCCCAGGGATACGTGAAGAGTTTGATGGGAGTACACGCTGCACCAGGCTTTGACTGCGCCTGGTGCAACAAGCACTTTAGTTTTTTCGATTACAAACATAGAAAAATAATAATAAACTTCGTTACTTGTTAGTATTGTATATGCATGGTTTTGTATGTTTGCGTAGCTGTGGCATCGCCTGGTACTGTGATTTTGCACATTTCTCCATCCTATGGCCTCGTCAAAAAAATTGCGTATACTTTAATTGTTATTAAACGCTCTTCTGACAAAAACATTCTCTCTCTCTTCAGTCAAAAAAATTGCATATACTTTAATAACAATTAAAGTATACGCAAATTTTTTGACGAGGGGTACTCAGTGTTACGAAAATTATAGAAGGGGTACACTGATGTTGAAAGTTTGGGAAACACT
>WUQG02027810.1:0-11149 GCA_011317285.2 Androctonus mauritanicus
TTTGGAACTGTGCCAAAGGGGGCGGAGTTAACCTGCGCAAGCTCGCGTGCTTCTGATTATTTACATATCTCTGGGCGGAGTCTTTTCTCTTTTCTGGCGGAGTGCCAACAACGTCTTTAACAGGCATCCGGTTTTATCCATTGCAGAATTCTGATTCAGGCAACAGATACAAAAGATGACGGTAAGAACTCCTTTTCAGATTTTATATATATCTTCTTCCTCTATTGCGCTTTACAGAATAAATCTCCTCTTTATTTATATGCATTATTTATGCATATATTAGCAAATACCAAATTTAAAAAAAAAAAAATTGCAAATTTGAAAACTCGGGATGCTCATAAATTTTTTTTGTGTGCACTTATAAATAATGCATTAAAAAATAACAATATTGCACCGAGTGATAAATTTTATGCATTTAATGCATTTAAAAATAAGCAGTTTAAACGGGTTATTAATTTTTTTTTGCATTAAAAAATGTTTAAAAATGCAATTAATACGCTCGCATATTGATGCTCATGAGCGAACAGTTCACCTTAATATCGAAATTTTTAACATTTTTCATTGTTAAAAATGTTAACAACGAAAGCAAGAAAATGAAATACAATGAAAAAAAACATTTTTAACAATGAAAAAATTAAATTTTCATTTTTAACTATGAAAATTTAATTTTTTTTTTTTTATGTGCACTTATAAATAATGCATTTAAATAATAACAACAACCAATGCACCGAATGATAAATTTTATGCATTTTAATGCATTTTAAAAATAAGTAGTTGTTTCGGACTGTTAATTATTTTGCATTAAAAAATGTTTTAAAAATGCATTAATACGCTCGCATATTGATGCTCAAGAGCAAACATTTCACGTTAATATTGAAATTTTTAACATTTTTCATTGTTAAAAATGTTAATTTATTAGCATTTTTAAAAAACATTTAAAAATGTTTAAAAAACATTTTGCTTTCATTTAACAATGAAAGCAAAATAACAATGAAAACAAGAAAATGAAAAAAACATTTTTTAATAATGAAAAAATTAAATTTTCATTTTTAACAATGAAAATTGAGTTTTTTTTATGTGCACTTATAAATAATGCATTTAAATAATAATAATAATAATAATAATAATAATAATAATAATAATAATGCACCGAGTGATAAATTTTATGCATTTAAAATGCATTTAAAAAATAAGCAGTTTAAACGGGCTATTAATTTTTTTTTTTTTTTTTTGCATTAAAAAATATTTACAAATGCATTAATATGCTTGCATATTGCAAACAGTTCGCATTAATATCGAAATTTTTAACGTTTTTTCATTGTTAAAAGTGTTAATTTATTAGTGTAAAATTTAAAAAATTGTATAAAACGATTTATAAAAATTTTGGAAGGCAAAAAAAAAGATAAACATATTTAATGTTGTTGAATGCAATTTTTTTTTTTTTTTTTTTTTTTGAGTTTATTTGAATGCAATATTCGTAACAACCACACAAAAATTCTTTATTCCATAAATCAAGAATATTTATGGTTTTTGTGATTTGTATTTATTAAGATTAACACAGAATGAAAAATAAGAAAACAGAAAACTATTCAATTATTTAAGAAGCTTCATTTGTATCTTCTTTATTAAATATATTTCTAAATTAAATATATATATATATATATATATATATATATATATATATATATTTATGAAAATTTAAAAAATTTACTATTACTCCCGCGCTTAAGTACGTTTTAAACAAACTTAAAAATTTGTTAAAAAATTCTACAAGTCTGAAAAACCTAAATTGTTCATCCACTTTAATATTCTCCAGGTGATAATATGGAGAGAAAGAAAATATAATGGCCCTAAATTTATTTATAAAATTATGGCATTAAATATCATATTTCTTTAAAACAAATTGTAGAAATTCTAAGATTAATTTTTAAAATTATTTATAAAATTTTAATAACCAACTTAAGTTTTAGTAAAGTGAAACAGTGTCAGTTATGTTACTTTTTAAACAACGTAGGAAAAAAAAAATGTTGTTTAATAATTTAAATAATATAATTTTTTTTTTTTTTTTTTTTTAATTATTCTTCGTTTTAAATATTTAAGCAGGCGTGTTTTGCTCTTTCGGACTGGCTGAATAATTGACGATAATGTTTATATTATTCAAAAGGAATATTTTAATTTAATTCTGATTAGTTCGTAAGTGTTTTTTAAAATTAATAAAATTATTACCTATGTAAGTTATGATTTAAGGTAAAATATTTAAAAGAGTGAGAAGTATTATTAAAATCGCTCGGAAAGAACTTAAAACGTGTAGATGTGGAAGGGATTTGATTTAATGCACCTACCTCACACGAGAAGAGCAATATTTGTGTGTTTATTATTCTGTCTTGGCAAAATAAGTCAGTCCGAATCGTTACAATAAAACATGGACGGAAAAATTAATAGTATTTTAATGCAAACAACTTTTTATTACACGTAGAACATCGTTTAAATTTACGATGAAAACAACTCGAATTTTTTTTTTTTTTTAATATAAAATTTTGTTTTACAAGAATTTCAAAAACTATTTTAATTTTTTTTTTTTTTTAATATAATTTTAAAAAGTCGAGTTAGAATTAACAGCACCTTTATGTGCATTTACATCGATATTAAGTTCCAAAATAAATGTATATAACGTTGTTATATGTTGGACATTCCTTATCTTAATAAGTTATGAGAATATGAGACTTTTTCTACTTTAATGCCAACAGTTTTTTTCTTCTTCTTCTTCTTTATCAACTTAATGGTTTTAGGTTTTATTGGGAGAAGAAGAAGCGCAGCAGATCATTTTATCTCTGCGATGATAAATAAATTTATCTTAGTCACTTTCTCTCTCTCTCTCTCTCTTTTCCTTTTGCTGTACTATCCAAAATTAATTATTTCAGGAAAAAAAAAAAAGTTCGAATTTTGTATCGAGCTTTTTTTTAAAAAAAAAAAGCTGAAAAGTACTTAATTCTAATTACGTTCTGTGCGATTTGTAATTATTGTGAAGAGATTGGAGTGGTAATGATTAACTCAAACATGCGGAATAAACTAATTGTTCGAAGGTAGTAGATTTGAGCAGTAATTTATCTAGTTTCTAGTGAAGCCACAAATCCCGTTACGGGGGGAAAAAACGCGTTACGCCATCAATCGCTTTAGTGTATTGAAAAACGGGCAAAGAACACCCAGAAAGGCGAAAATACGACTCATTTAAACGTTCGGCACGTCGACTGGGGTTGTTTTAGTGGCGAAAATCACGCTTATTAACGTTTGAGGTCGAATATAAATTCGATCGTCAGTGTTGCCATTTTTAATATTACTAGCAACAGTTTTTCGGTAATTATACATAAGAGTACAACGCATTCTAGCGTTAAATTGTGTTTGTCAATTTACAAATCTTGTTTGTGGTACATAACAACGTGCGAGAGACTGTTTACCATGGATGCTAAATAAGGAATATACCGAAATTATGGAAGACAGGACCGAAAAGTCGATGAAGAAAATAGAAAAACAGAACTTAATTTCTGTTTCCATTTAACTTTCTGCTCTCTTTTGATAATTAGATTGCGATTTAATGCTCGGCGAATGATGTCGATTTCCAACTCGTACGTTAATTGGTCTGTTAATAGTTTCCGGATCGCATTGCAGAAAAGTTGAACGGTTCTCAACTCATTTTCTAAGCGAAAAAAAAAAAAAAAAAAAAACGTAAAATTCTATTTTCCATTTCTGTTTTTTTTTTTCGTCTTTAGTTTTATTCCAGCGCGAATGGAATTCTCGATGGTTACCTTACACGACTCGGTGCAGCGATACTTATATTAAGTCAGTAGCAATTCGGAATCGAGTTGCAATAACATTCCGCGTAGCAATTAGCGGCGTGTTTTTTTGTTATCTAGATATCAAGGACAAAAAATAAAAGTTTTAATAACGACTTTTGAACTGATAAAATGTCAGAAAACGTCTCTGCCCCAGTCACGGAGACATTATTATCGTCGTAACATAATTCTTGCAAGATTTGTGTGTCAGATGGATGGCAAACATATTTCTCTCCAATTTTTATTACCTCTTGGAATTCTGCACTTCTAGTAATAAGGACCACGAAGGGGAAAAAAATCGATTTGGAAGAAATAGAGATGATAAAAGTAAATAGATAAAAATTTTAATATTTTCTAAAATACTTTAAATTTAATCTGTAAAGATAATTGCTCTCTCTCTCTCTTTCTCTCTCTCTGGTTGTTAGGAATTGCTGGCAAAATTTTTTAGATTGAAACGATTCCCGCACAAAAATCCCGTGATTAATCCGTTTATGCTTGCACGCTGGAATCATTTTTGCACGATGCAACGACATTTTACCGCTTGCAGATAGTAGCACAAATATTACATGGCGATAGAGCTGTTTCAACATCTGCTGGAGATAATTCGTAGTAGGAAAATAAAATCATAACAACCCGGCGAGCTAGTTAGGGATTATCTTAAAATACACTGTCGGGATTAAAATCGATCAGTCATTAATGCTTTAATTGCGATCAGTTTTTGTCTACTGATTAATCTGCAGGGGAATGCAGAAATATCTCATTAAGGAGCCGTTCAATAAGAGCTTAGTGACATTAGTTCGCGCTGCAACATTAACTGCACCGAACATTTACCCTCTACTCTAATGATTAAGGGTTCTTTAGAATTCAATTTTTTCTCCACTTGTAACGAGAATTTTTTTATTTTTTTTTTATTTTTTCGTAGAACGTCGCGGTATTTTCTAACTGTGTCGCATCTTATACGAATACCGGGAGATGAAAAGCTGAACAAACAATAGAAAAATAAAACTAAACAACATGCTTTCGGTTCGGGTAGAGTTTGTTTGTGTACTTAGTTGACAAAACGACTCTTGTAGTGGTTGCTAGATAGGTTAAAGATGGTAGAAGAGTTAATAAAATAGTTACTGCAGTTGCTCTCTCTCTCTTTCTCTCTTTTGTTTTTTTTAATATGAAAGAGTTTATTTATTTATATGAACTTTTTAAAATTAATTTTAAAAATTCTTAAACTCTTTAAATTTTCTTTGCACATTCTATTTATAAACGTTTTTTAAGAACAAAATGTTAAAAGTCGAAATTTGTAGCGTGTTAAAAGTCGTTTAATGTTTTTTGTTAAATGTTAAAAGTCGAAATTTGTAGCTAATGTGCAGAAAATTTGATGCAGTTCTCGGTCCAGTCAATTTCCTTCATAAAAGTCAATATGACTAACTCAAAATGCTTGCAGAGTTGGCTTTTGAAATAATCCTGTATATCATCCTCTGTATTTTATCATCTATATCATCTTCTATATCACCCTCTGTAATGCATCATCTATATCGTCCTCTGTATTTCATCATCTATATGCTCCTCTGTATTTCACCATCTACATCGTCCTCTGTATTTCATCATCTACATCGTCCTCTGTATTTCATCATCTACATCGTCCTCTGTATTTCATCATCTATATTGTCCTCTGTATTTCATCATCTACATCGTCCTCTGTATTTCATCATCTATATGGTCCTCTGTATTTCATCATTAATCTATATGGTCCTCTGTATTTCATCCCGTAATTAATGATTTTTAAAAAGTTACTTTAATCGTTTAATTTTGATGATACATTAAACAAGTATAGTACAAATCTGAAAGATAATCAAAAATTAATTATGTTTAAATGAAAACGCGATGATTTTAAACTATACTCACAAATTATGATGAAAACAACATCCGAATTTCAGGTACATTCGGATAATCGGTCACTGCAGTGTGTTTTCTATAAATAAAACGAGATGTGTACTCATCCTTGGCTGTACTCTCGCATGCTTTAATTACGGGCATTTAAATGATATTAAAATTATTCTGTTATCTATAATTTTTTTTTTTAACTTTCCTTTAAAAAACGGCGTATAATAGCATTTTATCAAAAATTCAATATAAACAGCAGAAGTATAACTTCTGTTACGATGGTGATAAAAACTTCCTGGAATAGTAAAAACTCGGTGGAGATTACTTCTTTACTAATGACTATCCTGTACAGGAAATTAAACTTGGATTCCTCCTGTAAACAATTCCATTTATATGCATAACCAGAAGAGAGATTATTTTTATATAGTTTCTTCTAAAGCAATTCCCATTCTACAATTTATCCGTCTGGTATAATATCCGGAAAGGAAAATTATTCTCAGTTCAGAATTTTAGAAAATTCCTCGCAAGGTCTGTAACGACTCGGTTTCCTTTTTTTTTCAACCCTGTAGAATCTTTTTAGTTCGATCGAAACGACAGTTTTTACATTCGCCACTCCATCTTGCTTTACTATAATCCCATAACGTACAAAATAAGAAGCTGAAGAGTTTCTTCTCAAAAGAAGCATCCATCTTGTATTAAGTCTAAAATAAAATCTGTTTAAAATGTCATATTAAATTATTTTTATACGGAGACATTAGGATTATCGATTGCCGCTTTAATAATTATCTCTCATCTATAGCGGAAAGATGACTCTAATAGATAATAATTCGGGGAGAACTCTTATTACACTTCTACCTTTATACCGCATCCGACTGGAATGGAAATGCTGTAGTATCGCTAAGTGAAGTTTTATTTAACTGATTACCATCAGAGGAAAAAAAATGACTCCGTCTCTATCTTATCTGTTATCGTATACGATGATGTAATTATTTTCTATCGGCAAGTTTTTGAAAACTATTTATAAACGTTTTTTCAGAACAAAATGTTAAAAGTCGAAATTTGTAGCGTGTTAATGGGCAGAAAATTTGATGCAGTTCTCGGTCCAGTCGATTTCGGTCATAAAAGTCGATATGACTAACTCAAATGCTTGCAGAGTTGGTTTTTGAAATAATCCTGTATATCGTCTTCTGTATCATCCTCTGTATTTCATCATCCATATCCTCCTCTGTATATCGTCTTCTGCATCGTCCTTTGTATTTCATCATCTATATCCTCCTCTGTATACCATCTTCTGTATCGTCCTCTGTATATCATCATCTGTATCGTTCTCTGTATATCGTCTTCTGTATTGTCCTCTATATATCATCATCTATGTTGTCCTCTGTATTTCAACCTATCTATATCATCCTCTATATTTCATCATCTATATCCTCCTCTGTATATCGTCTTCTGCATCGTCCTTTGTATATCATCATCTATGTCGTCCTCTGTATTTCATCATCTATATCGTCCTCTCTGTACATCTCCAAATACTCTCGCTGTATATCACTCGCTCGCATTATATATTTCAAAAATTAAATTTAATTCATTTCACGAAATCGATTTGCATTAAATAAATACATGATTGATATCGATCAATATCAAATCGTTTGCGAAATTGATTCGACTCATTAAATGCGTGTCGATCGCCCTTCCGAAATGAATCCATTATTAAAATACAAACCGACGACGGTTAATTAAGATATATTTTCTGATATTATTTTTTTCGCAAACGATTCGTACGTTACGACTTACGTAATTATTTTTTCTTTCTCTTTTTTTTCCGTATTGGAAAAAAAATATATACATATATGGCAAATATTCGATTTAGTTTATTTAGAAATGTTGGCCAATGTTCAATTTACGGTAGCAGATTGTAGTCGAATGGATGTTGTAACAGAACGGGGAATTTTTTAGTTACTTTTATTGGTTTCAGTCGAGTCTACTATAAATGAAAAAAGTAGACTACACTCTTGAAAATTTATTTTTACCAGCAGAATTGAATGCCATCGACAATTTCGGTGACACTTTTTAAACCGTATCAGAAATCATAGCAATTAATGAAAATAATTACTTTCGGAAGACAAGCGCATAATATGAACATACTGCCTGTTTCCACTAATAATTTTTCAACTAATAAGTAGATTTTTTTCATCAAGTTCGATGAAAACATTTGACCATTAAAGGTGATGCCATGCCGAATCTTTACGTTTCTGCAGCTTTGGCATTTAAAAATGGCTGGTGAGGTATTTTGGTAATATATCTTAAATTATTTAATGGATTATTATGAAGTTTAGCTGAAAGATCAACCTTACCAACGTGACGCATTAATTAACTCTTCGTCAAATTAATTAATTGTTTAAAAACGGTAGACGTTAGTAATTTCTCGACTGTCTGTTTGATTTTGATGAAATTCAGCGGGGTAATCGGGCCATTAAAATCGGTTTTAAATCGATTAATCCCGTAGGTTTATACGTTCAAAAATGTCCGATGTTAAAATTTCCGGCAATAATTATTGAACTATTCGATAAATTTTTACGAGGTTCAACCGAGCAGTCACGCCAGTCGAGATGTTTTTGACCGAAATACGTTTTCATTCCGTACTTTTAATTATTTCGAAATAACGTACACGTTAGTTTTTACGAATGAATTAAAAGAAAAATTTTCATATTACGTATCAAAAATTAAACTTATCGAGTTGGTACTTAAAAATTATATCAAAAATTATAGTAATTAATGAAAATAATTCGTAATTTTTAGCCTACTTTCGGAAGACATGCGCGTAATATGAACATACTGCCTGTTTCCACAAATAATTTTTCAACTAATAAGTAGATTTTTTTCATCAAGTTCGATAAAAACATTTGACCATTAAAGATGATGCCACCTTTTTCACCATTAAAGGTATAACCTCTGTATCGTCCTCTGTATATCGTCTTCTGCATGTCATCATCTGTATCGTCCTCTGTATATCGTCTTCTGCATGTCATCATCTGTATAGTCCTTCTGTATCGTCCTCTGTATTTCATCATCTATAATGTCCTCTCTGTATATCTCCAAATACTCTGGCTAAACATAAAAGGTGATGACACCTTTAATGGTCAAATGATTCTGTTTCCATGAAATTCTTGTATTTTCTGCTTCTAAATATTTTTCTCTAGCATGCTTCTTCACGGTTTTTATCCCATTTTTTCGAAATTAATGCGGTTTCCGAAACTGAACTAAATTAAGTAAAATATTTTGAAATCGATAGGGATTAAATATATATATATAAATATGGTGGAAATTAATGCCATTCATAATCAGCCGATTTACATTAAGTACCAACTCGACAAGTTTATATTTTAATGAGGATAATCGAAAATGCACTCGCTTAATCGGTTTTTCCCCAGTTGATCTTAACGGATGTATGAAAGTTATACGCACTATATAGTAGTTTTTTTTCCTACTAAAGTTTCACTCGCTCTTTTGTTATTCGGCTATATATATATATATATATATTTATATATAAAATCGAGTTGGTTCATCCGGAAAATTTCCCGCTCTACAGACGATGCAGATCGCGAAACTGAGTAACACTTCTTATATTATTGGCACTTCATCCATGTGAAACAAAAAAAATACGTTACTCGAATAACAAAACTGCCATGGTTTCCAAGAAGATTTTTCAATTAAGACCGAGAAAATACGATAACTGGCGGAATAGATTATAAATTTCGTATATAAAAAAAAAAACAGAAAAAACTGTTTTGTTTTTGCGTTTTATTTAATAGTAATTCCGTTTTATCAGAGCGAAGTTCTTAAGTGGATCTCGTCTTTATCCTTATTTAACTTCTGTCGAGAGAATTAAATGTAGAGAATTTCTCTCTCCCTACACGAGTTTTCTTTATCTTTTTTTTTTTTATTTTTCATCTCATAAAAGGATCTTTGGATAAAATTTATGACTCCAAACAAGATTTGTGTCATTGTATTCCTTTATAAATCACCATCTATTTTATTCGGAATTGTCTCGAAATGGCAATTTTTGCCAAACGTTGACGCATCATTTTTGAAGAAGAATCGGATCAATTGATTTATGTCTTTAATGTGCCATTTTTCTCTGTCGTGCGGTTCCTTACATAAAAATGGATCAGTCTTCTTAATAGTTTACTCTCTGTCGTAAATTAATTATTAATAAATCGAGAAAGCGTATTTTTTTTCCTTCTTCTTCCTCCTCGTCTTCCGGATAAAATTTTTTTTTTCACCATTCCATCGGTTGCCAACGTGTATACCTAAACGATTTATAAAAATTCACGCATCTTTTAACTTCACCTGCATAACTCTTAATATAAATATTTATCCATTCCTCTGTACTAATATGACGTAACGTGACGTCAATTCCCGATGACAAGCGTGCAATTGCTATTTGTTCAGCCTAAGGGGGAAAATAGATTGCATGCCTTCTACACTTTCCATGTTATTATTGGTCTTTTGCTTCCGAGTAATCCGTCTAGGGGAAAAATCCACCGATTCTACTTCTCCAGCAGACATTCACAGAATATAATCCAAACTTAAAGATGTCGAGAATAAAGACGAAAAGTGAGGAAACTTCTAAAATCCTTCTTAACTTTTTACTAATTTTCTCGAGTGTTTTTTTTTGTTTTAAATTTTTTTTTCCTGTTTCTCTTGGTTGAATCCGAAAAGTGCCATTAGGATCGGATCAGTGGAATAAATTTAAACCTTCTCCTGCACCATAATAGGATAGATAAATGAGTAACTATTTCTGTGATACCAATTATTGGATTGGCTCGCTAGTCATTAAGTGAGTAACCAATTTAGATCATTTTTCACATTCTGAATGCCTTACTAGCGACTGAAATACGACCTTTTTCCGAGTTATGCGTTGATAACGGCTTTACACTCAACTTTTTTTCTTCTTCTTCTACGCTAGTCGATGAAGTTAATACTCTTTACAATATGTTACGTTTTTAAACTAATTTATTCTGTAATTAAACTTGCGTAACAAAGCCAAGAAAAACCTCTCTAGCAGTCTTCCGACTTAATCTCTTTAATTAATTTAAAAAAAAATTAACATAATTTGTTTTCTATTCGACTCCCGAGAAAACGTTCGAAGATACAAAATTAAATATTTAAATTAAAAATTTTCGTATTACCGACTGCTTTATAAAACTAATTCTTTAGGAAACCTCACGGGGATTTTTACTCCTCGTTAATTCGTTTTTTTGCAATTTCGTTTTCCTAGAATAAAGTCGTACCTGTCACAAAATTAAACTTTGGTAAAATTATAATAAGACTCCGTGGGAAAAAAATAATCGCGTGTTTTTGAATACGTCCGCCATTTTGGGACGATTAAAGTTGTAGGACTGTTTTGATCCTAAATATTTAATCATTCGTCATCAAAG
>WUQG02027821.1:0-11148 GCA_011317285.2 Androctonus mauritanicus
ATTATCTTCATTAGAATCTAAGGTCAGTTTGTTAAACTCCTCAAAAGGATCTTTGTATGAATTTCAAAATGATCATTTAACAATCTCACTGCTTCTTCTCAATTTAGGTTTTTGGCAAAAATTTTTTTTATGAACCAAGTGTTTGCCTCACCTTGAAAAAATTCCCCCAAGTAAAGAACCTTCCAGTTATTTGACACTCCTGTAGCATTTGCTAAGCTCTCAAAATAATTAAGCCAATCACTTATTGATAATTCACCTTCTGGATTATATCTGTCTAATTTAATCTTAATTTCATTTTGAGGAGACATGTTTCTTAATCTTAAGACCAGAACTGATCATTTATGAAAGTAATAACAGAGGGATTAAATACTAAGCCTAACACCAAAAACAAATACAGCGACAACAAACAAAAAAAAGTAAAATAATAATAATAATCCTTAATGTTGCTTAAAGTATCTAAAGTTGACATAATTTATTAAATCTAAATATCTTGGCACGTAGAATGGGCGAAAATTCACACCAGGAAAACTCGTCAATTTGTCCCGTCAACTCTGCTGTGATGCCATCAAGTGGAAAGGCATGATGATTTTCTTTAAAAGCACTAAATAAAGTCAGTCTGAATCACAAACATTTAATATTCAACTATAATTATAAAAATAATACTTAATCACATAGAAGGAAAATGCTTCCTCCATATTCTCTCTTTGGAGGGAGAAAAACGCACAGTCATTGTACTCGTGACAGTGTTGCCTCTTATATTAATTTTTTATTATTATAAATATTTTAATGTTTCATATATATATATATATATAATGACTATTTACATATATATACTCTGTATTCCTATTAGTGATTTCATTGGCTAACTTTCTTAATCTGGTCACTAATTGACTGTTAGTTTTTTTTAGGCTTTCAGCTTTTCTTTTGATTAACATTTTTCTTCTGTTATAATTTTATTTTCATTTGAATATTCTTTAAAAAATTGCTAAACATTTTTAAATTACATATAGTTATTAGACTGTTATTTAATAGATTACTAGATAAAAATATCAAATAAATCCAATTGTCTTCATTCTATAAAACTCCATTTGCTTCCATTAATAATTATAAATGAAAATAGAATATAAATGCAAACAAAATTTTGTTATAGAAACAAATTTCAATATATTAATAGTAGTGAAAAAAATTATTTTAAAATTTGTGAAGAAACTGATTTTAATTTCAGTTATAAAAAATAGAAATTAATTCAATTAAAAAAAAATGTTTCAGATAACATACTGTTTTTATATTTAGTATTTTCAAAATAAGAAACAAAATTCAAAAATCATTCAGAGACAAATTAAATTATTTATTTATGTATAAAAAAAAGTCGGTCTTCAATGAGATAGTTCTACTATATGTCCATTTTTGTTTTGATTAATGTATTAAACAACTTTGCTATAAAACTAAACCTCTACATATGAAAAAATTTTGTATCTATATGGAGAAACAAGTTTAATATATATTATTAATCACTTATTTTTTCTGTTATATAATAGCATTACTTATTTTGTTAATAATATACTATATATTATGCTATTATGCAGTTTATTCTCATTTTTAAAATTAATATATATATCAAAAGTAATCTGAGTCTAGAACAATGTACAGTTAACTTATTTTGAAGATCAGTATTATCATTTTCGAAGTTTTAGATTTTCATCTGAGTTTTTTTTGTTTTTTATCTGGATCTGTGAAACACAATGAAATATCTCATTTCCTTTAAAATGCAGTTCATCATAGGAAACAAAAGAAGTCGTATATATAAATCAGATCTGAATAGTTCAAGACAGTAAGATAATGACAATCTTGCTTTTGACAAAAAAAAATTCAGCAGCTATATACAATTGTATTGTTATGATGAGTAACCAGTCTTTTATGATGTAAATCAAATCATCTGCTCAATAAATGTCTAGCAATGTTGTGAAGTTAGCATTTTGGCATGTAGAGATGAATTCTTAATGGGTACTTCTTTCACAATAAAAGAAATAATCATTAGCTATCGTATTTGTCTAATTTTCGTAAGAGAGTTATAATGGACAGAAGCACATGGAAACACTGCTATTTGATTTTGGAATCATATTCATTAACTCAATTTTTATCCCCTATGAATATTAAAATAAATTTTTTTTTACTTTTAATGAGAAGTTCTCTCGTTTAATGAGGATACTTACACAGTTTCATATTGAATTGCAGATAATTCAAAGGAAATTTGTTAATGTTTACAGAAATGTTAAATTGTATTTGATGTTAAAGTTTGTAAGGAAGGATACTTTGAAAAGAACAAACAAAGATTTATTACTAAATTAAGTCTGTGAAACTTTAGTTGAGTTCACAGGTATTTATATATACAGAAAGATGTGAATCAAACATTCTAATTTGGAACATTTGACTCACACTTTTTCTTCTTCTAATGTGTTTTGATATGTTTACTTCAAAGTAAACATATATTATTTAAATATTTGTGACATCATCATCAGAGATACATTTAATGATAACTGTTAATGCTCTTTTTTTTTTTTTTAATATTTTTGATGTGTTTTATTTTACTTGCAAATATTTACAGGAAAATGCCAGTAATACATGTTTTAAAAATCCTTATCCAGTAATTTTTTTATTTTTTTTTAGACATAATTAATATTGAATTAGGATTGAAAAAAGTTTTTTAAATGAATTTCATAAATTCTAAATTGAACCTCTAAAATAAATAACACGATAAATGCTAACATTTATACATACCTACATGCACAAATGCATAACTTATAATTTATATCTATAATCATCTCTTTTCAAACAAAACACTTCTTAGATTTATAAAAATTTAATTCTGATGATTTTTAAAGTTTTAAATGATTTCGTCCAAAGAGAAAATTTATAAAAACTATAAAATATAACTCGCCTGATATATTCCTATTTGTCAGTCAGATGTCAATTTATGAAAAATAATTTTTTATAATGCTTTTAATTATCCGACTTACGAGATTTTTTTGTTTTGAGATATTAACGTGTATCCATAATTTGTGATTTATACCCTTACAACCCCCTAGATACATCTAGTTTATATTTCAATAATTACTTATATAATAAATATTTCTATTAAAATATTTATTATATAAATAATAAATATTTTAATAGAATTAAAATATTTTTTATTTAATATTATTTAGATTTAATTATTAATTTTAGATGCAACTATAAATGATTATCATCATTTATAGTTGCGTCTTTTATTATTATATAATTAAAAGACGCAACTATAAATGATGATGCAAACAAAAATTTATTTTTAGAAACTATATGAAAATTTCAAATTATTGACATAATGAAATATTTTTTATTTTAATAAGTGCTGTTACCGATGTTATTTTTTTCATTTCATAATAGTTTATTATGAAAATGATGATCTTTCGATTTGAAATTTATTTCCCTATTATGTTAAACATTCATCAATAGTGCGCCATATCTTCCAATCGAGTTAAGCCATTCCATTCTCAAAAAATCATTGGCTAGTCAATTTACAGAGCTAATTAATCATAGCTAGAATGATTATATTGGTTGTCTTTAATTCATTCTGTTCTTTCAAGGTCAGATGATAGCAAATTACTAGCATAAGTCAAATTAGGTAAACAGACAAAAGGATCACTTTGAAATTATAATTGACTTGGTTATTTTATTGAATAGGCAAACATAATTAAACCAAAAAGAGACGTTTTATGAAATTTTTGGTTTAGCAGTGATAAAGCTTTTAAAACATTAAAATAATAATAGAATAAATAAATTACTTTTAAATAAATCATTAGTGTTGTTTATGTAAAGTATCAATCATTAATAATGTTTACACAAAATGTAAATTGATTTTGTTTATTACCAATTTAATGAACATAAAATTATTTTTTAAATATAGCAATCAAAAGTTGTAGTTGAATTATTGAATTTGTCAGAATTTATTAAGATGAATTCAGGATTCATTAAATTCAGATTTGAGAATGAAATAGAATGGCATGACTTACATAATTTTTTCCTAAGAAAAATGATATAAATATCACAAAATAAAAAAATTATTTTTTTTTATGAATTCTTTCCCATATTTGATGAAACTTGGAAAAGTACTGATTGAAAATTTCCTTTAAATTCTTTTAAATTTTTTTATGTTAAAAATTAAAGATTTTTAGGTCAGATTAGAGTGTAATATAATATTGAATTTATTATGAAATTATGCTGTTTAATAAGATTAGCATTGGAATAATTGGAGAAGTTATAAATACAGGATCATTTAAATTAAAAATCCTAAATATAAGTAATTTTCTTTGTTTAAAAATTTAAATTTCTTTATATATAAATACTCGAATACTGAAAAATATTTTTTGTTCAGTTTTTAAATAAATTAATAATAATAATAATAATAATAATTAATTTCTTTCAGGTTAATGAGGACATTTGTGAAGTACTGCACCTAGCCACAATGTTGTGACAGTGATGTGCAAATTGAATAAATTTGCTATAAAAGAACATTTCATCATCAGAATGAATCTTTTCACCAAAGTCTGCCAAAAACAGAATAAATCTTTCTGAACAATGTGGTGCTTGATTGACATTGAGAGTGAGAAGAAATGACATTTTGTAATTGGTCAGTTGTGGCCCGTCCTGATCTCACGAATTTACTCTGCTGGCATGTGCTTAGATAATTCCTTTAACCCTCAGGTGTTTAAAGAACTGGTCCAAACTGATAAAGTTGTCATGGTGGAACTCAATTTGTTCAATGCATTTTTTGTGAAAAAAAAATCAACAATATTATTCTAATACCATATTTAGATTAGAATTGTATTTTCCTAATTATAATTTTTATTCTGAAGTTTTATTTGTGAAATGTCGTTACTTTTTTTAAAGAATCATCAAAAAACTACTACATTTCAATTCTTTGTTTAAAAACTGTTCTAAATGGCAAAGTACATTGTTTAATGGTAAGTGTTGAATGAAACCAAATCAAAAATTCCACAGAATTTATATATTCCTCTATTTATATTCAAATGCAAACTTATGTAACAGATATTGTGCATAATAGTAAATAATTTAATGGCAGTTTACTCATTATTTTCTAACTGCCGTTATATAGTTTAATTTAATCATTTTTATAAGAGCAACAATTATTTACTTATTAATTAAAAATATTTTTAGTTAATATGATTATTATTATATAATTCATTAAAATACTCTTAAGGATAAACTCAGATCAGATTATGCCTATTATTTCTTTAACTGATCACTCTGCACAAAAAATGTTTCCAATATGTTGGGATCAATAGTTTCTTTTTAATATAGTTCTTTATCAATTTTTGAAAATTTAATTTGGCACATCGAAGTATTTATCATTTTTAGTTCAGCACATTTGTGATGAATGCGGAGCTGAAATACAGGTGCTGTTTTGTGGAATGCCATTTGAAAAATTTATAATTAAAACTATAGTTTAAAATGTGAAAGAAGAACGAAAATTATCTAAGATATTTGTGTACGTTTTATGTAAATATATATTGTATATGCAATATGGGCAAGGTGTGATTTGTTTAATATATATACTTTTATGACGTTTTCTGTGACATAGTTATTCTCGGCTAGTTATATGGAAACCGTCACTCACATAGTTGCGGTACAAATTTTAGAAGCAAGTTTCAAAATTACAAACGGAAAATTCATTGGAAAGAAATTTTCTATGGATAGAATGAAATTATACGTGATGTTTAATGCCTTAAAGAAAAACTGTAATATATTTGTTGTCCAAAATACAGTATTGCAGTTTTAGTAAAAGTAAAATTTTTAAAATTAAAAGTATTTAAAAAGTTAACAGAATATTTATGTTAAAGCTTTCAACTTTGAAATTATTCAGGATGTGATCTTTATCTAAAATATATTGGGGAAAAAAAACAACATTCGAGATGTGGCTGTTTACACCACATGCAGCTCAATTTTATTTTAAAGATTAACAGTGCAGTTTAATTATGGCCAGCATTAAACAATATTTAACTGCCTTATAACTCTTCACAAAAGTAGCTGTTGTAAAATAACAAATCCTTTAAAACTGATAAAAGTAGAATTAATTTTTTTTTGTTCTTAAGCAGCACTATTTCTAAAGTTTAAAGATAAATGCTGCATTTGAAAATTTTTTTGATTGTAGGGCTTCCAAAAATAAAAATGTGTAGTTAAGGAAAAAAAAAAATATATTAAAAAAACCAACTTCAAAATTTTATGATCTGATATTGTGTAAGAGAGGCTGAGATTCTGTTTGTTTTTCAACCATTACATATATGAGAAGAATCATGATAGTGATCATGATTTTTCAATTCCAAGTTATCTTAAATGTGTTTTATTGCTGTAACAATGAAACAAATAAATAAAAAACAATTTATATCAACAATTTTGCTATGTTGCTTTAATTTTATGAATATTAAAACTATCATTAGTTCAGTTAAGAAAATATTTTTTTTGATGTAAAACAAGGATATCTCTACTTTTCAATATTTTAATAATAATCTAGATCAAATTTTAAGAACAGATTTAAAATCTAAGTTTAATAAGTCGATGCGTTAATTTATATGTTTAATAATTTAAGAGATAATGAATTTTTAATAAATGAAAAGCCAAACATTGGCAGACATTGGAAATTATTAAAGGAGTTAATGATGACGTTGAATTTCTTCCAAATTTTTATTATTTAAAAGAAGTCTGGAATAAAAATAAGGTTAAATTTTTGTGTTGTCGATAGAATAAATAATTTTTTAGCGAGTTTAATATTTATTTAAATTTAAAAATATGTTAGAACTATTATAGATAGAATGTATAAATTCTCTCTTTTGATTCTAATATATTACTAACGTATTACAAAAGAAAAACTTTGATCTTTATGACGAAGATAATACTGTAGATCAGTGGTTCTCAACCTTTTTTCCGCATACCACCTAACCAATATGTGATCAAGTCACGTACCACTTTGTAGGTAGTTGATATTTTTGGCTAGAAAATGTTTCATGCAAAATGTAAAAAAAAAATTACCCTGTTTCCTTTTACAAATCTCTCTTCGCTCCTGTTATAAGGGCTGTGGTAGGTCAAGTATCTCCCACGCTTTGGATTATGGGTAAAAATAAGAATAAAAAGAATTCAGTTTTAATTCACTTCATTTATTAAAACAACAAATTATAATAAAAATCAAGTTATAAAATTTAACGAGAAGATTGAATCTGCAATTGCGAAACCAACATTTTTATATCGGGTTCAATTTTGGTTAATTTTAAACGAAAATGAGGGTCAAGATTTAATTTTATCCCATATTTTTAATTGCTAATATAGCAAAAAATCCATTTTCACATAATATGTAGGTGTGAATGGAAACAAAAACTTAATGGCTTTCGTGAGTAGAGAGTTATGTTCGCTTTCCCTATTCAACCAAAATTCACACAATTCTATATTTCTGAACTCTGGAGACTACTATGGCAAGAAAGTTCAATCATTTCTGCTTTACCTTCAAGAGAGAAGTTCTCACCAAAAAAGTTTGGTATCCATAATTTCCATCGAAATATTCTTTAAAGCTTTGAACCAGCAAATTTTAAGAGAAAACAGCACGTAAATTCAATGTTGTTAAAGAAAAGTTTTTCTGAGAGTCTGGGTAAAAAATGCTAACTTGAGTAAGAGGAGAAATGCTTTGAACTTTTACTCAGAATTAGAAATGTTAACAAACACTGTCGGATAAAAACTTTATAGTTAGAATAAACAAAAGGTCTATTAACTTTTTTGTGTACCTATTAAATACTACATAATTTTTAAATTTGATATAATTTCGCGTACCATTTGGGAATATCTTACGTACCATCGGTGGTATGTGTACTATAAGGTTGAGAACCGCTGCTGTAGATCATAAAGATGCAAGTTGTTTATATTCCGATTTTAGAAAAAATGAGTTGAAGTTTGTTTAACTTTATTATTATAATTTATAAATTTATATCCGAAGATAAGGAAAGTATCGGCATTTAAAAAATTTTTCTATGCATATATATCATATATGACACACATTATTTCTCTACAAATTATTTCAAATTGGATAAAAACTAGAACATTAATTTACTTGATACAATTTTTACGAACGAAATATAAAAAGAAAAACACTGTTGCTTACCAAAATAAAATTTTTATGATAACTTCAAGAAATAAATACTTAGAGACTAAATTATCGGCTACTATGGAATATATTAACAAGTTCGTTAGACTGTATCGTGCCGTTGTTCCGAGACCTATATTCCAAAATATATTTTTGTCAAAAAAAATTCTTATCTCCTACTTTACTCGTTCACGAAATCTGATATAATCCCTCTATTACGGATTTTTTTTATAATTAATTATATACAGTATGCCTAAACTGTGATAACAGGACTACTGCACGCATAAACACGTTTTTAGTTTAATTTTCAATCTGGAGATTGTTTTTCTACAAGTTGTTCAACTCGAATTAATGTACTGTAGGTCAATGAAAGAGTTCATTTATAGTGTCGAAAAAGATGTTCATTTTTTAAATAGAATTTTAAAAATCGCATAATTTTTGAGGTCTGCTGTAAAGTTTATACCTGTACGCACTATGCTAACGTTAATTCTAACAGGAATGATTCTTCGAGATCGTTTAAATGTTTTTATTTGAAATCGTTTCTGAAGTATGAGCTAAGTAGCAATTTATATCACGATTAATATAATAAAGACATCTCGAACATGTATTGAATTTCAATTGAATCGCGCACGAATGCGGGTAAAGTATGTCGAACTAAACTTCATTGTTCAAGAGCATAATGTCGTATTGTCATTAACATCTTGTTATAATTGTTTTTAATAGATAATTGGGCTTTAACCAACAGCACGACTCGTTACAAAGATAGCACTTAATCAGATGCACAATTAGGTAACCAAAAGTTTTTTTTTGTTTGGTTAACATAATAGAATTTAATAAGTTAATGAATAGATCAATGTCTCGTAAATCGAGTAAATAATGAAAGCGTGTATATAAAACTGTATACTGTGTTTCAAATGACGTATTAATCAATCATGCAGGATTTACAAGTTCAGGTTTGCTTTGGCAGCTGGCCTGAGAAGATATCGTAATTATTAATCTTTAGATTGATCTACTCTCTCTAGGAATGATTCATTTCGAGCTCTAGGCTGTGAAAGCAGCTGAATGTCAAATAGCGTTTTTCGAATACTCGTATATAATATGCAAAAGCGTTTTTCTTCTCTACACAGGGTCAATAACCCAAACTGAACGTTAGCTGTTATCGAGCAATAGTTTTAAATGGCCACGCTTCGGAAAATGTTCCCAGATCTTATTTTAAGAAAGCAAAAATGAAACTACGTGTTTAAATTTAAAAACTATGTAAAAAAATTAATGAAATAATAAATCATTGGCATACAATATACATATATAAATGTTTTATCATAATGGGTCATCATTTCTCGAATTACAAATTATCTTTTTAAGATACTCTTTGAGGAAAATTAACCAGATGGAAAGTTCTAACAATAGCAATTCCTATAAATCTGAAACCCATAAAATTGATAATCTAATCTGAGAAACAGGTTACAATGTACTCATTCGTCCAAATTAATTTTTCAATGTTTTTCAGTTAGTTATATACTATCGCTATAACTTTGCTTATTCCTAAAAACACGAATTTAATACAAAAGATTTTAAGCAATTATGATTAATGAAAATATGAGTCTCTTATATAATTGTGCAACGGAGTATAAGTATATAATGGTTTTCCGTGTTGAAGTATTAACGAGATACGAATGAACTAATGATAAAAAAAAAAATATTATTTTTTTTCTTAATTTTCCATGGCATTGTGTATAATTATTCATTGTCTTTGACAACTTGTATTTTGATGATAATTTTGAACAGTTTCCTCGACATAAAAAATGACAATTTATCACCTTTTTATATTATCCACAAAATGTATATAGAGGATCATTAGAGAACCGTAGTATCTTTGGATTCCTCAGGCTAAAGGGACGCGGAAATTTCAATATATTTCCTGTAACTTTCAATTTTTTTTTTTTTTTTTGGTATCAAATGCGCAACTTCTTTTTCTTGGTGTTTTAATAACTTTTTCATTATCATTGTAGATTTTGTAAGTTTTTGTTACTATTTGAATTCTTTTTTTTCAAAACGTTAAGTAGAAGATATGAAATTTTGTTGGTTTTTATAGCATTTCGATATTGCTTTATAGAGAGATGTGTGTGTGTTGTCATTTCTTTAATATAGATTCATCTAATGTAACTACAATAAAATGTCGTTAATCGGAATATCTCTCTATATAGACAAGAAGTTTTGGTATAATGCGTATATTTTACAAAATGCATTAAATCGGATCATCCCAAAACACTAATTTCGATTTTTTATACTGTGCTTGTTCAACTTGTCTAATCATGAAGTATTAAAACTTTCACCATGTTGGACGAAAGTTGTTGATTCAAATGGAGAACGTATATTTGATTAAATTAACAAGTGATTTATATCCTTTCCAACCTTAATATTATAAACGACATTACTTTTGGGATGATTTGATATTATGTTTTCATATATAAAATACTGCCCGTTTATGCTTCAAGCGTTTTTATAACGATGAAAACTATCGAGCAGGGATATGGAGAGGTGAGACCAGATCCCAGTCCCGAAAACCAGAAAAATATATGAATAAAATCATATTTGGAGCCTTTCTCAATTCGGGGCTCGGGCCATATATCTCTACTGACCCATAAGTATCCATTAATCATAATTGTATACAGTAGAACCCCGTTTATACTTTTTTGAAGGGGGTTGATAAAAATTGTGTACAAGTGAGATTAACATTAAAATGAAACTTTTAACCTTAAATATTGAAAAAAACACACTAAAACTTAAAATTTAAAAAAGTTAAACTACATACATTAAAACTTAAAATTAAGAAGTTTAATTAACCATGATGGGCAAATACAGTTATTTTGGCATAAAAAATGAATCAACTGTAGTTTGTTTTTTGGATGCGATACGAACCCAACGTTACATTCACAGATCGAGCCTTCATGCGCAACTACTGTACA
>WUQG02027832.1:0-11148 GCA_011317285.2 Androctonus mauritanicus
TTTGTACTATAGTACCTGCATTTTCCAATTTTTCCTTATTAAATACGAATGAAAATTGTTTAAACGATTTTTTATTTACACCTACAAATAAATAATTATCTTACAGCAGATTCAAAATCAACTCATTTTGATGGAGATAATTCAGTTTCGGCATTGTTATCTTTAAATGAAAAAATGGGGGCGCAAGTTTGACCCTTGCCACAGGCGCTGCGTACCGTAGTTACGGCCCTGTGTATCCGAAAGTAAAAACATTTTTTTACATGCGGCCCGCGATCAGAAAAGTTTGCTCATCCCTAGTTTAGAGTACTGTATATATATAATGCAAGTGAGCTAAAAAAAAAAGCTCACAAATTTGATCTCCCTGAGAAAAATGCATTTTTTATTGCTTCTCCATTCATGCCGGCACGATTCGACATAAACTGAGCGATATAGTATGTCACTGTATTTTTAGTGATTCGATCGAAGCCGAATTTCGTATAAATTTGTAACGGAAGTCGATAACTTTATCATTAATTTGTTATCTATGTCAAAAAAACTTCTTTTAAAAACTCGTGAACATAATCACGAAGATTTTCAATTAAAAATAAGTCGAGTTTCTAAGAAACATTTATTAGAAAATTGACTTAAATTAAATATGTTCAACAATACATTCTTTTCCCGTCCTCTTTCAAAGCAATTAAGAGATTTCTTCTAATTTTTTGATTAAATAAACTTCATCTTGCATGTAATATCATATATTAATTATTAATACATACATAGTGATAACATTATTTTCACGTAAATTACTTCTCAATATAGTACTTTTATTTGAACTGTTATGAAAAGCTGTTCAGTTGGATTAGAAACAACTTTTTATCGTAATTTAGTTAGGTTGAAATATACTACATAGAAACAATCGAAACTATTAAAATAAAAGCAATTATTTCTTCTTCAAAAAGATGTATTCTTTCTGAAGATCAATATCATTCCATTTATATTCCACATATATTCCACATAATGCATCCTTTTATGAGCTTAATTATTATATACCAAGAGTCATGTACCTTGATACTATATAATAATCACTGATTACCTCATTACAAGAATCTTATGGCCGAAACTCAACTCGCTATAACTTTTATATTAAATATTATTAATACTACATTAATATTCGAAAGCGTTATTCAATAGTGTTTTATATTCTATATTTTACACTCGAATTAATAAAAAGAACAACTCAGCTATATAAATGGAAAATTTGGTATATTATTATTCAAGGAACACTTAAAATTTCAGTGTAATTGGATTAAAATAAAGGAGATATGATCCTTTATTTATAAACGCTTAACATGTAGCATCATTCAAATGCTTTCTATTAAATTTGGAATATAATGACTCTTAAATGATTTAAAATCTGAAGAATTATGTCTAATTAAACCTTTCTTCCCTTTCCGCTAGTCTTCTGCCACACTTCTAACAGGAATCTTTCCTCCTTTCCTCTTACTTTCCTTAATTCTTCTCTCTTCATACGTCGTTTTTCAATAGAGTTAAAGTTTTGAGTAAGTCTTCTCAAAATTTAAGTACTTTTATTTTCTGTCTAATAAGACCGAACTAAAGCAATAAGCATGACATCACAGGTACACTTACGTGAGGTCATCATGATACAACAATGGAATGATATCATAAATATCTGTAATTTATGATGTCACGACGATGTAACAATGAATTACGTTACAATGACATTATGATGATGACATCAGGAGAATTCTTGTCTGTAAACATTTATATAAACTGTATAACTTTTTTGGAATTTATAAATGTTTTTTATATTACTTTCATACTTAAAAATTTCAGCCTAGTATAGTCAAAGCGAAAGATGCAACTGTTTTGTATAAAAATAATAATTCTGACTGAAAACTAATCAAAAACTACAAGTTACACGAATAATTAGCATATTTCGTTTAATTGTCGCAATATTAGTCAGAAATATTTTTGATAAATTTATAACAGGACCTATTCCGGATATATTCACTATTATAAAGTAATAAATTATTTGTTAGATAAATTTTGACTTTAGATAAAATGATTTTTATCACAATGCCTAAAGAACTGAAGTTGGCAATAAAACATAATTTTATTTATCTAAGAACTCTGCAAATGGAAAAATATATATATAATAATAATGATTTAAGAGTTTAACTGTATGAAACTAATGTGTTTTCAAATTATTTTTTTTTATAATAATAACAGGGAGAACAGAGAATTCTTTTGTGCAGTATACAGATGACTTTAAAAGAAAAATATTCCAAATAATGTCATTTATCAACTCACCTCTCCTTTTTAATGTTTAATGAGAGATCGAGCGGTTGATTTTTTTTTATTAAAAATTAAAAATATAAGCCAAATTTACTTAAAAAACGAATCATAATTTCTGAATGTTAACTGGAAACAGGCAGCTTTCTTATTCCATTCTTTGATGTTTTATATTAAAATAACCGATTCTACATATTCAAAAATAATTGTTCGGATTAGCAGAACTACTCGTGAATGTGTAACACGTTGACCACAGAATAAATTTGTACAAACTCTCCTTTTCTAGTTTGATAAATTATAGCGAAAGAAAAAAAATAGACGTCACTATGAAAACCAAAAGTATTAATCATTTCTCCGCTGTTTGTAGTAAGAAATGTAAGTGCAGTTCATAAAATAAGATCCTTTGCTTCCCCTGAGGCAAATAATCTAATCCTGAGTTGTTATTTAAATTTCTGTGTCAAAGATCTCATCTTGTTTACAATTCTATGACAGAATATAATTAGAATCAGAGTAAAGTTAGTTTCCAGTCCAATCTATATAGAAATTCGAAAATTTAACTGATTTAAAATTATTTATTTATTTTATCTGGATCTAAATCTTGTTTCTAAAAATTTAATAATGTAACATGGTTGTAATTAAAAATAAATTGTGTTATTTAATAGAATAGTTAATCATAAAAAAGTCTGATGCAATTGCATGTTTTAAAATGTAAACGTTTTATATAAATATTCGTTAAAAATGAAGTTTTATATTAAAATTTCATTTACATTGTAAATGGGTCTAAATTTATAATTGCCCCATTTATAAGGGGAAGGGCGAAAGTGGTGAATGCAAGAATTATAAGAGCATAAGTTTACTAAGTGTAGCTAGGAAGGCATTTGTTAAGATCGTGATTGAGAGAGGGTGGCTAATGAGAGACGGATGTCAAAACATAAAACATTGGTGATTTCATTGTTTTTATACATGTAAAATTTTATGTTAAAACTTAAATTCACACAAGATTTAACTTAAAGTTATTCCGCTAACAGAAAAAGGAAAAATTTCACGTATTGCCCAGGATTTTTTTTTTTTTTATAGTAGTGGAATGGCGTTTTATCATCCGCTTCTATGTAAAATAGTAGAAATTTAAGACAACGTCATTTTTTAAAAAGTTATCGTATACACGTGTTTATTCTGGTTATTATATACAAATTTATGTTATTCAAAGTTTCCAAAAATTTTTACACAACCCGTTTAACGCTGATGATTCGTTCTTAGAAAAAGGAATGCCAAATGAATCAGCGTTATGAGATCATTATAGCATAATCCTAAAGCGAATGCGTTTCCTATATCGCAATTTAATACTTAAGACCAACGTATTGAAGATTTATTGGATTACTTAAACCGTATTATGGATAATAAATACATTCTGTATTGTCAAATGAATAATAACGATATAAAAATGCGATATTTTAGTACACACATCAGTTCACGGCAGACTTGGCAGCATTGAAAGAAAATGTTGGAATTACTGACGCAAGAATGGTTCAAATTATGGCTCATCCTTCAAAGATGAGACATGTTGTAACTCATTTTCCTCGAAAAAGGCATCAAAGATTGATTGGAGTCACAGGAATTATAATACTGAACTTTAAATCGCGTGTATAGACTTAATGCTATAAGCAAAAGCATTAGCGATAGACTTATACAGTATTTTGAAAGCTTACATAAAAATTAAACTAACCAGCACTCATTTTTTTAATGATAAATATTTTTATCTGATCTTCCAGCATTTTAATATTAACCAACTCTTAGTATCTCCAAGTATTGTAATTATCCTTCGATTATAATTGCATTCTATTAAACTTCTCATAAAAATATATATATCAATCTATTAACGTACGAATTTAATGATATAGATTATAATAAATAGGTTAATATATTTATGTTTCCATTAATAAAATTGCTAGTTAGGATGGGCAATAAGATATATGTATCTATAAAACCTATAATTGTGTGCTATCATTTATTTAATTTATAAGTAGTTCATATTTTGAATGTTTATAACGATGTAAGTCTAAGTAGGAGAAATGAAATGGCAACTTGGTCATTTTACTAGATAAAAACCTTTCGGGAATCCATTTTATTGTCTCCTCACCGATATGCTTCATCCCTTATCCCCAATGGAATCGTTCGGGATCGATCTGAAACAGGATTGTTTTTTTTAACAACGACATTTCGAATAAGTTAGACCTCGGTTATGGTTCTTGATGTTCCTAAACTGTACAAGATGTACAATTTATTCATTCCCTAATACTGATACTTTTGCACTATCTGCATTATACACGTAAAAAATATCAGAATTTAAAAATGGGTCAGCTACTGTTACCTTCACGATGAAGTACTAGAGTAATGTATTTTGCTAGATATTTAGATTTAAAATCATCTATCTAATGATATTCATTAAATATATATATATTTGTATAGAAAACAATATTCGGGAATATTTTTCAGTCAGTAAATATGATAACTATTAGATCTTACAACATCGAAGTGCAGCCATGGTGGTTATACTAAACCAGCTCAAGGTGCGGTAGATCCTCTTTGTTTCATGAATATTATCAAATGTGTTATCTACTGTGCCATTTTTCACCTGCAAAGATAACACGGTAATAAAAATTTATGCGTTTTTCTTCCCCCCTTCGAATAAATGTTCCCATAAGCATTCCAGTATTTCTACAGCCCTGCTTCTGTATAGATTATTATAATTTATTATAAGTTTATAATATATTGCGAGAAAAAATTAAGGAACCAAACGATTATTTTATATTTTGCCATTTATTTATATTTAATAGACTGGATAGGAAAATGGTAGTCTATCTTATCTAAATTCACTACCTTGGCAAGGAACAATGTTATTAAGTTATTTACTGAATCATAAAACAGAAAAGATATTGTAAAATATAACATTTTAATTAAAAAAAAATAACTTTTAACTTTTATCGACTACTACATAAAAAAAATCATCATTTTTGGGTATGCTGTACTCTTGGGAATTGGGATGTTCGAGGAAAAGATGATATTGAACTGAAAACATAAATAAAAAATCTTAATAAACAGATTAAATTTTTATTTTTCGAATTGTAAAATACAGTAAAAAAAATATAATTTAATAAGAAAATTTGTTAAGATAAAATTTAAATTACTTTTATTTAACATCTTAACATCTTATAGATTGTGACTTAAATAGATTTCTAGATGTTGGTTTAATTATAAAATATATAGTAGAAAGTATAAATTTTATTAATCATTTTACCTATTACCGTAGTGAATTGATTCATATAAAATTTGCAGATACATCAAGCATCATATAAACAGAAATTCTTTAGTTTCACGCATTAAATATACCTTTTTAATGCTTATTCTATGAATACGAATAAAGTTTTTGTCTTTTTTATTTTATTTATACAACATTTAAATTTTCCTGAAATATATTTATATTATGTGAATTCAGCTATTTATTTTCTAAATAAAAATATTTTAATTTTTATATAAAAATAGACATTTTCGTTTAAAACGTATAAGCCTTAACACGTGTTTTTTATTATTATACATTTAAGTAGCAAGATATTATTCTGTCCATTTATGTAAATAATAAGACTGAGTAAACATATTAATAAATTTTTATACATTTTTTTTAAAAAATAAGTTGGATAGCAAGAGAAAAATAATAAATAAATACATCATCGAATTTTTTTTTTTTTTTTTTTTTAAGATAAAAATGTTTTACACGTGGACGAAAGATAAAACAAGTTAAAATGTAATTAATATTGCCGAAATATATGTGAAAATAAATCCTTGCATTGCAATAATTAGAAAAAAATAAAGAAATTTGATCTGATTTAGCTATATTTCTTAATGTTTTTTAACTATATATCGGATTATAACATAGATATATTTATGTAGTATTCATAGATTGTTTCTAATATAGTACATAATGAAATTACTCGATATTTATGTAAATTATTGGAAAAATTATTAAATTAATTGGCGAATCTTTATGAAAAATAGCAATTAAGTAATTTTAACATCTTTATTGTAAGATTTCATTCTTTGGCTTAACCGGATAATCTACGACCATATACAATACAAATGAATGGTTATACTGTACTGAAATGAATTTTATTTTGTGACAAATATAAGAAAATTTATCAGTCGTAGATTTATCAGTTATAAAGGATTAACGAAAACCAAGATAATATTCTATATATTGCTAGTTATGATAAGGTTTCCGTCATCTATATAAAAGCAATAATCATATGTATATAACTGTAGATTTGATCTAACAATTATTAAAATTTTTATTAATATAATGAAACATGAGAATTAATAATAAGATTAAATTTTAATTTAAATATGAGACTTATTTTTATGAAAACAGTCAAAAATTAACTAAGGTAAATTGCATACATATAGAAGCTTATTGCTAAAATATAAAGATATATTTGATTTTAGTATTTTTAGATGCAAATTAATTATGAGTTATCGATAAATCGTGTAGATCTATATTATTCAAACTGTGATAATTTGTTAGTACTTCATAAGATTGTACTAACAAATTTGTTTCATTTGTAATAAAAAGAAATATGAACGGATTTACAAAAACTGAGGAAAAAAAAATCGAAATTTCGCGATATAGTCTGTTGTTACTATAGAATATATATAAAAATTAATTGAGAAATAGTGAAGATTCTTAAGAAAATTTCATAATAATATACATATATATATTTGTTATCATGTCAAATGTAAAGCTTGTATGTTATATATATATATATGTCTAAAAACTATTTTTAAGAAGAGAATTATATTAAGTAATCGTGATATACGCAAATAATAACTGTTTTCTTACGATGAAAGATAAACTTTGCTTTACTTTCAGGTGCCTTAAAGCGTGAAAGCGATGCAAAGTTGGCTGGATCTGTTCAATGTGTGATTGCTGACAGAAAAGAGCCGAGGTCGACTTGGTTCTTTTCATACAACTCTGAATCCCACTCGGCTTTCTATTGAATGGATAGTAAAGTTCCCAGGATTAATGACGGAGGAAAGTTGGTCTCGTGAACCCCCTAGCGTGTGTTCAATTCTCACCACTGAGAAGGAACAATTTTTGTCAGAATAGACCCAACCTACATATATTTTAACTTCAAGAGCTATAGAAGTAGTCCTTGTATACATAAAACTAAGAATAATCACGATAATTCTGATACAATATCTGATTCTATGTAAAAAAGTTATTTGTCGTTTAAAAGATTTCAAAACTTGTTAAACTATTCAATGAGAGATATTGCAATGAAATCAAGGAGATATTTATAATGGTGTATTTATATATGAAAAAAAAAACATTCATAGAATGAATTTATGATATTCTAGCTAGATGTGGAAGCGATCATATGCAGTTAACTCCAACTTAAAAACTTGGCAGCTTTTGATTTCACAAACCGATCTAATCAGGAAAAATATTAAAAAATAGGATGACATGAAAGAATCTAATTTATTTTGATCTTCCAAACAGTTAATTAATAGATGTCTAAGATAATATACTGCATATAGAACCACTGAAAGTAGTTTTAAGTAGGTCTAGGCCAACTTGATAAAAGTTTTTTTAAAAAAACTCGTTCTTCTCATGCTTTATTTTATTCTATTCGCTAAGCCATTAATTTTCTTAAAGTAAAACGATTTAAAGATAAATAAGTTTTTCAATTTTCTGCATGAAATATTGATAAAATTCCATATTAAAAAATTATAAAGTGAAGGCAACTTGATGAATTTTTCATAAAGAAAAATCGTTAATACGACCTCCAAATTGGCTAATCAAATAATTTTATATCTTTGTTGAATTTTATAATTATGATTTCAAAAATATTTTTATTAATTTTCTAGCTCCAATTTTTTTTATGTAAGATATCTTCAGGATATAAAAATAGAATCCTAGAAAATTGATTAGACTCAGTAGTCAGAATGCAGGAGAAATACTATAACTGCAGTGGTAACTGAAGAGAAGCTGCAGTAAGTCAAGTAAGAAAAATCAATGATGGCTAATTAACCTTTTTATGAAAGCATTTCACTCATAGACAGAAGATAATTTTCTGTTATATGTAGTTAATATTATTATTAATCTGCAGCATATACATTTAGTTTGATTTATATATATTAATATAATAAAATTATGTTTTATGGAAATTAATTTTGAAACAACTTGATAAATGGTTTTATAACTTTTTACAAAATGTATTCTTCCACATTTACCATATATTGTACGAAATTTATATATACAATAGGCCTATATTGTTTGTTTGTGTCGATTAATTTCTTAAAACAGCAATAGCTTTGACAATGAATTAATTATACTAATAACTAGCGATATTAATTTAAAAATAATTGCTTGTTTTAAACATTTTTGAGTTACAGTAACCGATGACTCATTTAGTTCTTCCTGGACTTGTAAGAGAGCTTTCATGCTGAATTGCTGACGTTACTTGCATTAACATTGAAAAAGGGAACTACACCCAGGATGAGGATTTAAAAAGGGGACGTTGCTGAAAGTTGCTTTAAATTCCCAAAGGTCTCGTTGCATATTTTGTCTAGCAGAATTTCCACCATTTGCATTTTGTTCTTCCGATCTCAAATGATGATTTCAAAAATCCACCATAAAAGTCTAACAAACTTGTAATTAATTAAATACTGGACAATTCTGATTTAGTCAAGAATTTATAATATTTTATTGTGCATGCATTCAAATCTAAGCTTATACTTTTTTAATATGCAACTATATCCTATATTATATATATTATTAATACTAGAAAATTATTAATTTCTTCATAATTTTAATAGAGTTCAAAGTTTTTTCCTCTCTCACTTAGCTTTAAGAAGGAAAAAAAAAATGATTCTCAGAGTTAAACGATCTAAAGTGTTACGAATTAAAATTTGAGCCAAAAATTTTGAAATTATATTCCTTTAGTGATAAATGAATATACATTTAGGATAATTAATATTAAACCAATGATTTGTATAGATGTATAGAAAGCGGTAATCATCACTTTTCCCTTCTTTAATTAGGACATATTTTCCTTCTCTGATATTGATCCAATTAATGAAAGGACGTAAAAGTCTTGCTTCTTATTTTTCGCATGCAATTTTGGGGATATTTTTCTTCTCATTAGAAAGTTTTCTATGCTTAATAACCCAATATATTTTTACAAAATTGTTTCGAGCTGTTAAACATTTTAAATAACATTCTTTTCTAATTATAGTTTTCGTATCAAAAGAAACTGTTGAAGTAATAATCATTTTTTACGAAAAGATTTATTTTAAACAATAGAAGTCAATTTTACTGAAGAAAGAGCATTTTTGCATAACTCTTAATCAATAATTTTCCAAAAACTAATTGGGTAATAGAAAAATTCCTTAATAAACAACGTTTTCCATTAGTGTACACGAGTTGAATAATGGAAGTCGTTGGTAAATTAAGCATATAACAAGCTGGATATCGTATCCTAAACTTTCATGAAAACTGATAATTAAAAATTGATAATTTATCTTGTGAAATCAATAAGACAGATCTTAATTATCCAAATTAAATTTGGTCTAATCCCATGAATTTTTTATATTTACATACTTCACTAGCAATCTATATTTTCTGAAATTCGTGACGTAAATTTGGTATAATTTATATTCTGATTTTGCATATTATTATTTTAGTAGTAAAATTATTTATTTTGCCTTATTTGAGAAACATTCCTGCTTCGGTTATATCTATTTTAGTATTTAAATTTAGGTAACAATCCTTACAAGATAACAATCTAGACTGGGCTCAGAATTACTATAACTTAAAGCCATCTGTCGACTGATTTAGACCAAAATGGTTTTCTAAGCATATTATATACAGAATTCTTCATTCTCTTAAGTGAATTATATGACAGAGAAAGTATAAATACATATAAGAGATTACGGGGGAAAAAAGATCTAAATCATCAGATTGCTACCATAGAATTCACCACACGACTTACATAGTATACGCCAACAATTTATATTCTGCACTACAACCTCAATAAGCTTGAAAAATGTTAGCAGAGTAATCTGTCAATTTTCACCAATCAGGAGGAGCACGCGTGTTCCTTCCCTAGGCGATCACGTGGCCGGAAGCCCCAAGGCGCACGTGCCAACAGAAACTGGTTTTGATAGGTTGGAATGTTCATTCGTTGAAGTGTTATTATTAAAGACAATGACTAAAATGCTCAATACTTTTTAATCCAATCAGAAATCGACTAAGTTCGAAAAATAATTCAGTTTACTTTCTTTTATTTTAAAATAAGTTTTAAAAAAATTTATATTAAAACTATCAAAAATCATAGCCTATGCAAATAGTTTATCTTAAGCTGCAAAGATATGGAAAAAAAAAATAACAAAATGTAACATGATTCAGCTATTAGAATGTGGAGATTATCTAAAGTAAACTGAGATTTCTCTATTTTTATTGATTTTTAATAAATATTACAGTATATTAGATTAAGAAAGATAGTTTCCACAGTAATTAATTACAACTTTCTACTATAATCACGATTAATTAATTTATTGTAGATTGTGTATGAAATATACAATCCACAATAATTATATAGTACAGTGATTAATTAATCATGGTTACAGTAGAAGGTAGAACAGTGGTTCCCAACGTGGGGGCCACACCCCATAAGGGGACAATTTGATTTTTAAGGGGCAATTCGAGAATGAGTTATAAACAGTGAATTTTTTTGCATTTCTTATGGTTCTATGAATCTCATATATAATATATAAATATATATTGTGACATACACATTTTTAAAT
>WUQG02027843.1:0-11148 GCA_011317285.2 Androctonus mauritanicus
ATTTCAAGGGAATTATTTTTTTTGAACTTCTACCAGACAATTCCACAATTAATTCACAAGTATACTGCCACCAATTGAGCAAATTGAGTGATTCCTTCAAACGGAAGAGGCCAGAATTGATTAACAGAAAAGATGTAGTGTTTCACCATGTAACACTCAACCTCATACAAGTTTGATGACTCGCCAGAAGCTGTTGCAGCTAGGATGGGAAGTGTTACTGCATCCACTATATTCACCAGATCTAGCACCCTCTGATTATTACTTATTCTGGTCTTTACAAAATTCTTTAAATGGCAAAATAATCAGTTCAAATATGGATGTCAAAAATCATTTGGTTCAGTTTTTTGCAAGCAAAGATCAAAAGTTCTACTAGTATGGAATCATGCTACTACCAGAAAGATGGCAAAATATGTTGAACCAAAATGGTCAATATATAATTGAATAAAATATTTATACACTGTATTATAAAAAAAATGTTGTTCATTTTCATGAAAAAAGAAATTACTTTCCAAACAACCCTATATTTGATTATTCCTAAATTAGTTTCTTAGAAATATACCATCAACTTTTCATCTTGAACTGTCTAAGCCTTTTATAATGTAATTCCTATATTCAATTAAAAATCTGTGTATTTCTGCTTAATACACAGATATTCCAGTTCCAATTAGTATATTACAGTAGGATATACCTGTATCTTGGAAGAACTGTATTGGCATAATGTTAATATAGTTCTTCCAAGATGCAGGCCCATCAATGGTTGATAGGGCCTGTATCTTGGAAGAATGTGGGTATAGAACCTTCTTCCAAGATGTGCCCCATTAATGATTGGCTCTATGAGAGATTTCATTCTCTTGTAAAAAAAGAAAATCCTGATGTTGATATTGCTCTCTTCACAGAGAAATGTTGATGTCAAAAATTCTTGGCAATGAAATGAAGTTCTGTATGATGCTACAAAAATAATTTAATTTTATCAAACAAAGATCAGTTCATTCAAGAATGTTTAAAAAAAATTATGTGAAAATTTGAAGAAAGGACATGTAAATTTCTTGCTACATATCTCATTCAAATACCCTGTTGAGACTCTTGCTACATTCAGAAATCTGGTTTTTTAGCAGATCTACTAAATCACCAGATTCTGTATGTAGCAAGAGTCTCAACAGGGTATTTGAAACTGAAAAGTGAACTGCAGAAGTACTTTCAAGAAAATAATAGATTGGATTTTTCTAAGTGCTTTGAAGATAAATAATGACTGCAAAAGTAGCCTACTTAGCAAACATTTCTCATCATACGAAACAATTGAACAAATCTCTGCAAGGTCCTGGAGAAGATGTTTTGACCTCAAGTGACAATATTCATGGATTTAAAAAGGATGAATCTTTGGAAAAAACATGTTTTAAAAATAAATCTAAAACTGTTCCAATTACTGCACGCACTCTAGAGTGAGGAAGGATATCAGCAAGTTTCATGTCTTATTGAGAACCATCAGGAAGAAGTGAAGAACAAAATTAAACATTTCTCTTCCCTTTCAACAAAAGTATATGACTGGATGAAAGGATCTTAAAGTTCTTCCTCTTCTCAGTCTGAGAAGAGGAAGAACTTTGCAAGTTGTAGTCTGATCATACATTCAAAATGAGATTTACTGACCAGCCCTTGGACAATTTTTGGATTTCTGTGAAAGAATATTATCCTACCATATATAGAAAAGCAATTAACATTTTGCTGCAGTTTTCAACATTTTACATGTTAAGCAAGTTTTCTTCTTGTTTAACAAGCATCAAGAATAAGGACAGAAATCATCTCATTTCATGAAATTCATGTGTGCTTATCTGAAGTTTGATCAAGAATTGAATATTTGTGCAGCAAAAAACAAGCTCAGATTTCACATTAAAAGAATAAATTTCATTTTCAAAAACAATACTTTTTGTGCATATAGATCTATAAATCAAGGAACCAGCATATGTTAATAAAAATTTTGTAACTGCTAGGCTTACATTTAAAACCTGATCATATTCAAATATAAGCCTAACACCGAAAACAGTCATTCAGTAAAATAAAGTTTTTTCAAAGTCTAGTATAAAATTGTGCCTTAACAACTTAGGCTATATTTAAATTCATATTGTTTTGGTCTATGATTTTTAGTAACTTTACTATTCAACACTATCAATAAATTTTCCTATTGTAAATAGCATTAATTAAATCAATTTATAACCTTTATTTAAATTAAATCTACTGAGCCTACTTTTGAAAAATTAAATCCTGTTTTGGATAAGCTAATTATTTAACAGAAATTTATTATGTTTTATCTTACAAGTTTTTAAAATTTATGAAAGTGAAAGAAAGAGATAAATTCAAGAAAGTTATCCTAAGTTTAAATATCTGTTATTTTCAATAAAGGTTGACTAAAAAGATCATTTTTAGTTTTAAATAGGGAAGAAAATTATTCTTTATCTTGCCATATTTCATTAATATTTTGTAGAGAAAAAGTTTTATCACTAATTTCTAATCTTTATTCAAGTAGATATAAAGAGTTACAGATATAATAATTTTTTGCAGAAGTTCCCTGAGATCTGAAAATTAGTCCAAGGATTGATCCAGTATAAAAAGGTTGAGAAAGATTAATCTAGAATATCCTGATTCAATTCTTTAAATGCATATATAGATCCTATATCTACATATGCATTTAAAGAAGTTAGATAAAACCAAAAATTGGATTCCAAAAATTTTATATAATTTGCAGAGACATGGTTATCCAGGTAATTTACATAGATTAATTGCTGATTATTTCTTGAGAAGACAAATTACATTGCTAAACAATAACATCACACACATGCATGGCATTTCCATGGGCTGTCTGCAGGGATCAGCATGTGGACTGGCTGGGGTTCCGGAACATACTCATGAATACTATTTTTGATATTAAGTTGCTACAGGGTTGTAGTATTGTCTATTTTGCTGATAACTGTTTGGTGACTATTGAGGATAATGATATAGGGTCTCTAGAAGGAAAGGGAAATTTAGTTTTATCATTGGTAGAACCCATCAATCCTCATCCTTCAATATAGTTATAAGGTAAAGCAGTCACCACCTTGGATTTCAGGTTCCATTTCAGATCCTATACTTCCAGATTTTTAAAGACAGATCTAGACTTGCCTGTTTCCTACTAGCATGTCACTAGGTCATCATGAGCACTGGAATATGTTACTCTTAATAACTGCTGATTGGAAAATGGCATAAAGTTACTTAAGGATGTAATAGTAGTGTATTTTACTAGTTTTTGATTAGAAATCAGCATAAAAACTGAAAATATTTTCAAAAGTTAATATCTGTAGTTGTTTAGTAATTTCATAAAGTATTCATTGCAAGAAAACATTAATTACAACAATTCAGTATAAGCATTAATCAGAAACAAATTATATAGTACAGTATTGGATGTTTCATTAAAAAACAAAGAAAATGTAATAAAAGAATTTGAATTCAATGAAAATGCCATTTCATAACATTCAAATAGTGAATGTTATGAAATGGAATTTCATAACATTCAGTATTCAATGTTCAGTATTCAAATAGTGAAGATTACTATTTGAATACTGATGGCTGTGTTATTTTTTCTATTTGAGATTATGCATCATTGGAATCTGCAATCATTAAGAAAAATTGATTAGACAAATGAATAAATAATTTTTTAATAATCCAAACACTTATTTTTTTAGAATATCAATTTTTATATATAATTTTAATTTTATATATAATTTCAAAAATGTTACTAATTTTTGTTTAATTTAAAATTCCAAATGATGATTATTCCATAGAGAATTATAGAGGTTTAAATGTTATTTAAATAATAATATCATATGAAATATCATTTAAAGATCTTTTAATAGTAATTTAAAAAGTGTTTTTGTTTTGAACTATGATGGCCTTCTAAGTTATGAGTTTTAAAAATTTTTGTAAAAATTTGTAACAAGTTTCATTTTGTCTACATATAATTATGAAAAAAAAATCTGTGCTAAAAATAACCATTAATGCTTAGCAGTAACTATTATCAAATAAAATAATTAATAGTAAAAATTATGTAAAGTCACTTTTAATATTTAAATAGATTTTATAACTGAAGATAATTTATAACAAATTAAAACTTATTGAATTAGCAAAACGACCTATAATCTGTGTAAATGCTAAAAGCATATTTACATAATTTTCTTAGCACAAAATGGACATAAATACATTAGAAATTTTTAATTTTTCAGAGAGATAATTCAATAGTTAATATACAGATAGTCCTTGACTTATACAAGGCTTGGTTTCATATCCCACTGTTTTAAGTCGGAACAGTCAGAAGTTGAAAATGCTCAAAATTTATGGATTTCTCACTTTTAGTGTTTACTAGGACATTATACATTATCTTAATAAACATAAAGAACACAAAACTATAAGAAACAGATACAAAAAGCATGCTTTCTGTATATCCTATCATTAGATCAGAGAATTAATAGATTTTATCACCATCATAAGAGTGGTCGTAAATAGACTATTTGTATATTGCAAATTACATAATATAAGATGTCAAAAAAAAAATAAACAATAAATATCAGAGAGATTAATGGAAATAAATATCAGAGAGAAATTAAATAATATAAGATATCAAACTAATAAATCAATAACACAAAAGCATTTCATATTTGCTTTACCTTTGATTACTGCTATCCTCCTTATTTTAACTTTTAATATAATAAAGATCTTACAGAAGTTTAGAAAATACTTTAATACAGTAATGAACATTACTGTATTAATGTATTTCCTAAACTGCTGTAAGTGCTTTTATTTATATTAAAAATCAAAAGCATTTCTTATATTTATTTGTTTGCATCTGACATTAAATTGTTTTATGTGTTTTTTGTGTCACGAGAATTTTTATTAACCGATACACAGTGTTCAGCTGACTAAGTGTGATAAGCCTGAGATAAGTTTTAAAAATGATGCCTTTTAAAATTTTTTTGAAAAACTAAGTAATGAATAATAGTCTACTTAATGGAATAATAGATATTTTAAGAAAAATATGCATTAAATATAAAAACAAGTTTTATTTATATTTAAAAAAAGAACTAAAAATAATTTGAACATTACAATTCTTACATATAGAAAAATTGAATATAATTTAAATTACTCTTAAGAGCTTTTATTGCAGCAAATCACTTGATTGCATCTTTATAATTTATTGTTTTAGATATCATGTTATCTATAGAAATTATTGCTAAACCATTTTTTTGTTTTTCATTATACATTTCATATTTTTACAATTCATTTTAGTGCCTATATCAATCCGGTGCTGAGGCAGTTGACTCTCCACTTCATCTATGAAACTGGCCCTGCTAATACAGTATATGTATGTAACTAGTTTCAAATTAATTTAACAGACATCATCATTAATAACTATTATTATTAATGGAAATAAATATCAGAGAAACAAATATTCCAAAACAGACATTTATATGGATGCCAATTTACAGGTATGCATCACTTAGCATCCTTCCGGACAATGTCCATTAGCATAAATATCTGAGATAAAAATAGCAAATAATTATAAAAATAAAAAAAATAACAGTTTACTGACCAGTATTATATTGTGCAGTCATTTAGACTAACTGCATAATTATCAGTGTGAATTATTATGAGTAAAAGTTTTTACATAGTATAAAAATTTAAACATAAGTTTGAACAATTTGAAGAATAAAACTTTTGAACCATAATATACATATAGCAAAGTATTACTTCAAATACATCCAAATAATTATATATTGATGGTTCCAAACTATAGCTCTGTTTTTGGTGAGTACAGACTGCACACCATATTTTTTAATTTAGACCTAGACTCCTTGACTAATTATTACTGTACAGTATTATTTTATTGTCTGTTCTTTGTTATGTATTATGATACATTACATTACTGTACAGTACTGTAGTAGTTAGTTGTTGTTTGTTGATCTTACTGGCATCATATTACTAGTGCAATATCATTCCATATGACATCGTCTCTTTTCAGTCAAGAAACAGTATGGCAGCATAATATTGTTTAGGTATAATTATTGCAGTTATCTAACCCCATGAGTTTTGATTCAGAATTTTTGTAAAAAAATTATTTTTCCCCTTACATAAAAAAAACTCCTATCTCAATTATTTGCATAAGTTAAGGAATGGTTGTATTTAAAAATACAGGATGTCCCCAAATGGTCTTTCAAAAGAGAAAATGTAATACTTTTTGAGCAAAATATGATAAACAAACACAATTTTTTCTTTACTGAAAACATCATATTACCACTATCCACCAGGAAATGTTAGAATTTCTGATCCTTCCAACTCAAATATTTTTAGCCAAATGTGTAATAGCAACAAGATAGTGCTCCTCTACACTGGGGAAAGTCAGTTTGGGATCTTCTTGACAATGTCTTCCCAAAGCACTGGATTGAGAAAAATGATCCCATTTCCTGACCCTCATAGTCACCAAATATCATATTTCTGACTTTTTATAGAGATATGTCAAAAATATTGTCATCTATGCTTAACATGAATGTTCTAAAGAACAGGATTGTGATACAATAGTATCTGTTATGCAAGACATGCTGGAAAACTTGTAGTGAGAGATCAAATATTATTTGAATGTACAAAAGCAACAAAAAGCTGTTTAGTCCCAATCAAGTTGCCAAGCCTGACCAGGTTCACAAATGAAATTTTTACTTCAGGTTCAGGACCAGCACCCCATACCTAACATTGATTTTCTGTGCAGCAATAATCCACAAGTAAAGATATACAATGTGCTACATCTGACAAAATGTGACCATTAGTTCTATGATTCATATCATTAATGATACAGTCTCCATTGGAAAAAACATCCAGTTTAATTCATGATTAATACTATTGAACATTTGTAAATAATTCCAATAACTATTATCTTTTCTAATAATATAAATATATATACATATAGATGAAGTTACTGGGCAATAATATCAAATGAACATAGATAATGTTAGAATCAAGTTGCTTAGTCGGCAATGACAATGTTGGTACTGATGATGTGTATTAGCCAAATTAAACTTGAGCTGATCTGATCTTATCAAAGTCAGGTTAGCTTATATATTGTCAAGATATTGTCATGTAGGTCAGAAATTGGCTGTTCTCAGATTTACATAAGTTTTACAAGTCATTTTTGGTTGCATAAAATGGCCTCCAAGGGACATTGTTACTTTTGTCACCATCTTAAATGACTGAAACAGGTGAATCAATTTTCATTGTCTTTGTCAGGTGAGAGATTGGATCCCTCATATTACAAAGACAATGAAAAAAGAGCTCATGTGAAAGTTATATAACATGGAGACAAATTTTTTAATTTATTGTACAAAATGCACAAAACTGTATTCATGTATCATGTTTTGTTCAAAAGTTATTAAATTTTCTTTTGAGAAAGATTTTGTAGACATCCTGTATTTTTTTCTTTTTAAAATGTATCAATTCAGTTTAATTGTATAAAATTGAATCAGCTTGAAGAGAAAAATATATTGCTAGTAATTCTATCAGCTTTTTAATGGCAATGTAATATATTATATAATTATATAGGTGACTATAATTTCAATTAAGTGTTATAAAATTTCAACTTACAGAAATGATGTTGGTTTACTGATGGGATTAAAGGAACGTCTGTATTATTTTAAAACTTTTCTGTATAATGCTCTTGTATAGTTTTTTAAATAATAAAAGCTCTGAAGAGAGCGACTTGTATATTTCTATACATTTCTATTATTTCGGAATAATTAAAATATGAGATCAAAAAGGTTTTCATAAAAGATTATTTTCCTAATGAATTTTATAAAAATCAATCTATTATTTCAAAACATGTTAAAAGAGTATTTCAGTTTGAATGCTACCACATTAAATGACTGAAATTATAGAACTAAATCAAGAGCTCCATAACTTCAGTCATTTCATTTTCAGTCAAAGTAAGATTAGTGATAATTCTATCACTAATCTTTGCAAATATAATTATATCATAAAATACTATTGTATTTTTCACTTTTAGTTAAATTCTATATTTCAATCAAAGTCATTAATTCAATATTTTTTATTAATTTAAAAAATATTTGCATCTTAAAAATGAAATGTTTTGATCTTAAAAAATGAATTTTAATTTGCAATAAAGAAAGATTAAATTAAATATGGTGATTGAAGTTTAAATGATATAAAAATTTTCTTCTAGATTCTTTGATATATTATGACAATGTGCATATTAAAAAAAATTCATAATATAAAAAGCAAAACAAAATAGTTTTCTGTAAAAAATGTTTAAATATATTTCAAATTCAAACAGAAAAAAGTAAACTTACTGAATATACATATGTCATTAAACATTTTACAGCACAATTGACATCTATCAAAGTTCATCAGTAAACATGTTTACTAGAAAGATGAACAATATGTACTAAGTGAAAATCATCAAAATAAATAAAATTCACATGTCTAAGATATTTACATTTATTATATATAACACATTAATTATGTTAAATGCATACTATATACATTAAACAAATAAATCATTTTTTAAATATATGAGACTATCACAGAAATGTCAATATTGAACATTGACATATTTGTAAGACGTGCGTTGAAATGTCTAAAAAGAATATAAAATTATATTGCACAAGTATTCACTCATAAATAAATATCAATGAATTACCTGGTTATATTAAAGCATAATCTTATCAAAACAATTTTTACGTGCTTTTTTTTTATAAAATTGGATAATATTTCAATAATCAAATAATGAAAAAAAAATAATAATTTAAGATTGATGTGATGTAATCCCATTGCAAGATGACCATCATTTGAAAAATTAAAATACCCATATCTCTGAAACTACTGTACTTGTTGCACATTAATAAAACTATAATCATTTGAAAAAGTTTTAAGAATATTCAAAATCAGTTATCCATGCAAAAATACATTTCAGGAAATATTACCTTTACTTTTATAAAATGATCTATTTTGTTTGTTTATGTGCTCAGACATACTTCAAAGTATTTCAAAACAAAATTGCTGCAGAGCATTCAAATTTTTAATGATCTACTTTGACTACTTTTTCTGACTACTAGTTCTGAACTTGTATAATTTTGATACCTTTTGGAAAGTTTAAAATATCTATATTGTTAAAACTATTGGTTATATATTAAAAATTATATATTCATTTAAAAGCTTTTTTGTAAAACATGATAATATTTAAATTGTTAAAAGCTATACTTAATTTTTTTTGACTTTTAACCAACTAATGATTAATTTTATATAACTTAATCTTTATAAACATAAATTATAAACAGTTCCACAAACACATGTTTAATAATACCATTTTCCTTTTCTAATTTAACATGCTATCAATAGTAGTATTAACCAATAAAAGCAAAATTTGAAAGTCAAAATATCTGAATGTTAAATCTTTAATTAAAAGACTGAAATAAAATCTAAAAATAAAATAATTCAAAAAGAATAAAGTTTTGTGGAAAAAAATTTAGAATGAAGAAAGAAATTTGAAGTTTTCTGTTTAGAAATGTTTTAATGAAAAATAATATCATAAGTTAATAAAGATATCAACAAAATATGATCAATTATAATATTATGAAAGATATAAACAATAAAACAACTTAAAAATAACTCAAAATAAAACTTCTATTAATAGACTTTCAAATTATATGGAAACTCTAGATGTCAAATATACCCACAGTATTTATAATAGGGACTAGAAGATTATGATAAAGATCAGCTTATTAAAAACGTTTTTTATTCTATAATTGTATATCCATGCAAAAATACATTTCAGGAAATATTACCTCTAGTTTTATATGGATGCAAAATTGAATGAGGTTTTTATCTGAAATGCATTTTTTCCTATGAATATGTAACTACAGAATATTTTTTTAAATTTTTCATCATAATCTTCTTGTCTCCATTACAAACACTGCTATTATATTTGATGATATAGAGTTCCCACATAATCTCAAATTATAACAGAGTCCATCATTTTCTTTTATTTTCAGACAGTTAAGCTCATTATCAGCATGAAATCTTTAAAATTAGAGTAACACAATAACACATTTAAAACCTTCAAAATCTGTAATTAAATATCCACCTTACTTAAAGAAACTTTTTCTATATTGTATATACTGGTCTGAATATACAAAAATATATTAATAGAGATAGTGTTTCATAATGCTTACCTTAATACATTGAATGTATTTTGAAAACACAGATAATTACTGACTTATATAAGTGGATTGTTCCACAAAATTTTACATAAATTGAATCTAAATATGTCAAAGCTTAAGTTATACAATACTAGTGGGTTACAAAGAGTTATTAAAAGTAGTTATATTAAGAAATAAGTATATAAGTTATATAGTAAAGCAATCACTTATTGTCTTAGAGGATCAAATTCAATTCTGAGTCCCACTCCACCAAATTTTTCAGGAAGAGCCAGATTCAGGCCTGGTCATTTAACCAAAATTAAGCTTACATAAGTATTGATCTATATATGTCAGATCTAGAGAAGTTGGGGATTGCCTGTATTTGATGCATTCATCCATTAAAAACTTGCTTCTTAGATGAAATTTCAAAAATTTGAAAAACATACTACCATATGATGCTTAGCCTAAGAATATATATTAAAACTCATGTTAATATATAGTAATATAAATAATAAAACAGCTTAAAAATCACTGCATATATCTATTATCATATAGATTCAGGCCAACAGAGAACACACAAAGTGTCAAAATAGATTCAAAATATATATCGTTAAAATCTTAATATCAAATTTTTAATGATTATTACAAATTCTTATATAATTATTATATTTATTAAAATGGAGTTTCAAGGATGAAAAAAATATGAACAGTATTTGTATGGATTCTCTACTATACTATAAATTAAAGACAATAATCCAATGTTAACATATTAATATTTTTATATACTATTAATTAATATCTGCTGATGACATTGATTAATTAATTTAAAACAATTGGGAATTTAAAGCATTACTAACGGCCGTATTCACCAAACAGGATCGAGATCGAGATCAACTACGATCCTGGATCAGTCTATAGTTCCGTATTC